>KN469470.1:1898-17906 GCA_000787095.1 Periophthalmodon schlosseri
GCGGTTCATTGATGTAAAGCGCTTGAAGGTGGAAAAGTGCTGGCCTTGGGGTTCCCACCGGAGAAGTGTCTGGGCTGGGGGAAGTCTGGGAGTCCCTGCTTAGAAGAAAATGGATGGATGGAAGAAAATGGATGGATGGAAGAAAATGGATGGATGGAAATAGTCTCTTAAATTCTCAACTGGTTTAAAATTAGCTTAAAGGTATTACACAAAACTAACTCTTGTAGCTTTCAACCATGTTATAATGTTGTTACCTCCTCAAAAACAGACCTGGAGTTGTGTTTTATTTCACTCACACATGTTTGAGTAACTCTTTATTATTAGTCTGTCTACATCTCCAAAGCTCAAAATGCTCTGTTCCACTTTGTGATGTCATGAAGCGGTAGTTTTCAAGTTAACAGCTTCTTTTACTAAATCAGTAGAGATTGGCAATTCCAGGTCTGAAATCATTCAAACGATTCTAGTGAAGGTGTGTGGAGTTTAAAAACACAGTGGAGCACTTCCTGTATTACCGCATGACATCACAAGGTGGAACAGAGTGTTTTCTGTTTGAGAGAAGAACTCATCCTAAATGTGCAGGGTTTGTGTGTTAAACATGTGTGAATGAAACAAAAAAACACAACTCCAGGTCTGTTTGTGACGAGGAAACAACATTAGAACAGATCAGAAAACAGCGTAATATGGGCCCTTTAATATTAAATTGTACGATCTGTCGACATAACTCCGATCTCTGTTCTCAGTAGTTATTTGCGGTTATTTTGCCGCACGTGGCAGTAATCCTGAGCACGCAAGCTGTAACAGTCAGATAAACACCAAAGTCGGCCACTGCGCTCTGGGGGTCCGGGAAACAAGACACGGCACCAGACAAACGAGATCTCTCATTTTAAACTATCTCCATCCCGCATCTACAAACTTCCCCAACTTCACAGGGTTAGATGAAGACGTAGCCGTGGAGTTGAGAGCTTGTCGTTATGAAATTCTGCAGACAGGAACAAGCTTAAGAAGAAGTTAAGCTGGTAATATTTGGGGAGATAAGGTAACAGACATATTTACTCCTGACAGCGAGAGGGAGCCTGCGAGACCCGATACAAATCTGAGAATGGATCGGCTGCTAAATGAATTCTTCTATCAGCGGCTGAGACCAAGTTCAAGCAATAAGTTTGGAACAAAAGATGGGGAATTAGATGGTGTCCCTTGGTGCTGGAGGACACATGACTTTGAATGTTTAACTAGAAACAATCAGTCAGTGACAAGTGTGTCTGGGATGTCCAGCTCCCATTTGCAAAAGTCTGCTCAATTCTAAGCTAAAGCACCAGTTTTTATAAGATTTATTTATCAAATCTTTTCTCAAATATTTAGTACAGTCATGGTTAGGCTAGAGTTAACGAAAATGTTCACTTTTCCTATTTTAAAAGGCCTAAAATGGTGCTTTTTTTCTGATCTATGTCATAATGTTTCCTCGTCACAAACAGACCTGGAGTTGTGTTTTGTTTCATTCACACATGTTTAACACACAAACCCTGCAGATTTAGGCTGAGTTCTTCTCTCAAACTGGAAACATTATGTTCCACCTTGTGATGTCATCATGTGGTAATACAGGAAGTGCTCCACTGTGTTTTTAAACTCCACGCACCTTCACTAGAATCATTTGGATCATTTCAGCCCTGGAATTGCTAATCTCTACTGAAGTAAAGGTAAAAGGAGCTGTTAACTTGAAAACTACCGCTTCATGACATCACAAAGTGGAACAGAGCATTTTGAGCTTTGGAGATGTAGACAGACTAATAATAAAGAGTTACTCAAACATGTGTGAGTGAAATAAAACACAGCTCCAGGTCTGTTTTGTTACTCAAACATGTGTGAATGAAACAAAACACAACTCCAAGGTCTGTTTTTAGGAGGTAACAACATTAGAACACGGCTTAGAGTTCACAAGAGTCCATTTTGTGTAATATAAGACGTTTAAATCATACAACATGAACTGAAATAAACAAAGCGGCCCACACCACAATATGAAAACCACACATTTAACCCTGGAGAACCCACGGGGTCAAATTTGGCCACAGTTAATTGCTGCTACCCAAAATGAACAAACAAAAAAAAATATGTCAAGTTTAACTTCAAAAGCCCAGAGTGCCACTTCTGGCCCCTGCATAGAGACACCTAGTGGATGAATACTGAACTAAAATGAGCCAGAGTGGTAGTGATTTTGGCCTTGTGTTCTTGTTTCCATTGGCCAAAGTGTGTTTGTACATTTGAAATTCAGTTCTAACATGCAACAAATAAAGCAAAAAAGAACATTGTCTCATGTCTCATTGTATCTGTGTGGTTGACTGATTATTTTCCTAAATTTAAAATAGTTTGCATTGACAGTGTTTGTTATTGTGATTCTTTGAAATGATTCGCCTAAAGCCCAATGGGTCAAATTTGGCCCTGATCCTAAATTAGGGAATAAAGGGTTAAAATTGAAAAAGTGGATATTTCAGTGTTCAGTGAACTTATAGCAGTAATTTAATGCATTGTTCATAATTTTCCAAAGAAGAAAAAGGTTTCTGGGTTCTCCAGGGTTAAAGAAGCACTATGTAACTTTTCTGGTGGAGCGTACACCATCTGCACGTCTCCATAGCGTTCATATTGCTTTGTAATGATCCACAGTATAGCATTAAACGTATATATCTTGCACTTATTCAGTCACAATTGTTTTGCTTATTTCTGTGGGCAGCGTCGCCTCTCCACAAACTTGACCTTTACTTCACATGGTGACATCATCTGCTTGTCCCCATGGAGATATACATATTTAGTGACCTTTATTCAATCAGGATAGTCCCAGCCCCAAGACGGTTAAGAATCTCTTTTTTCAGGCGAGCCCGTTTAATGCCATACTGCGGGACATACCGGGAAACGCAAAAACATCTCCGTCCGAACAGTTGCACAGTGAGTGAACCTTCAACAGAATGAGAAATACTCACAATAACAAATAAACATAGCTTTTAAATGTTGATAAGACATATTCACTGGGCAAAACAACCCAAGGACGGCGCACTGCAGACATCGTCAGTCACATCCTCAGACGCACTCTTAATGGAACACATGCAAAGGGTCATGGGAAATCCATTTGGGACCAATTATAAAGAGACAACTGGTGAGGATTGGCCTGCATTTAGTGGCCTAACCTCTGCACTGCTGGGGATTGAATACATTGAAGGTCCAGCCACGAAAAACATTCACAAGGAACCAACTGGAACACTGCTGTTTACCGAGCGATGGCGTTTTATTGCCTGCCTATTGTGTGTGTGGTCCTGGCCTGAGTAAAAGAACATTATGTTGTGAATAGGGGCTTTCAAACCGCTAAGTTATAAGAGTGAAGGTTAGAGCAAGTGTGGCATGAACTTCAGAGTGTTTTAGTGTAGGGCTGTAGTCAACTAGAGGAACTACAACTTTGGAGTCCTTGGATTCACCCCCAGCGTTCGGCTCCAGTCAAATGAAGCTCATCGAGGCCAGAGCAGTTATAGCGGTGAATTCCATATTTCCAATTTCCAAATTCCATATTTCCAATTCCGATCGCGAGTATCATAGCAACCAAAGAGCCAATCTGGAGCGAGGCTGTTGAAGATAAAGTCCCTTCCTGCCCACACAGCTGGTTTAACAGGAACGCTGTCAATCAAACCTGTTGCTAACGCTAGCGGGAGCGACCTCGGGGTTGTTCATATCTTGATTTATGGACACAACAGTGAAATAAAAACCCCAGGATCATGTAGAGAGGGTTAATACGAACATTTAAGACCAAAATGATGAGTCTGACAGCAGCAGTTACAGAGAGAGGGTTGACAATTTTTAAACGTAAAGTAAATTGGAGCCAAAGTCGATGGAGCCGGAAGTGCACCCATGATCACTTCCTATTTGGAACGCAGCGGCTAGAACGTTAGCTACGTCCACTTATATGTACAGTCTACGCATGTGTCCAAACAGCACTCACGTTTAACACAGTTCTACTTGTGTCCAAACGCAGCGCAGTGTAACGTCTGACCAGTCAAACAGAAGAGATGAGGAAACAGCTTATCCAGAGTTGCAACGTCTCCACTCGAAAACACATCAAGTCTCCAGTGCAGGACTTTTACAGTGTCTCAGAGTCAAAGTGTTATGCATCAAGTTGAAGCCAAACAGATAATATGAACCAAACTCTGCCAACATCCTCCTCCTCCTCGGTCTCGGTAAAAGCCTAATTCCCAAATAAATGTGGTGTATTAAATATCCAGTGCAGAGTGTGAGTGTGTGTGTGTGTGTGTGTGTGTAAAGAAGCAGCCAAACGAGTCTGCGTCAAGTTGAAGCCAAACATATATATGAACCAAAACTCCACTAAAATCCTCCTCCTCCTCTCGGTAAAACTAACTCACAAATAAATGCGGTGTAGTTAATATATCCAGTGTGGAGCATGTGTGCGTAAAGACGCAGCCAAATGAGTCTGCGTAAAGTTCGCCATAATCCTCCTCCTCCGTCCAGGTAACCACGTAGTAAAAGTTAATTACCAAAACATAGAACATGTGCTCCGCAGAGCTGCCTCTGATGTAAAGTGCCGTATATGAAGAAAACTAAACTGAAGTGTGTGAGTTCACATGAGGATCAGCTCTGCTCTGGTTCATTCCTGCATTTGTTTTGAGATATAACTGCACATCGTACAGCCTAGTGCTATGTTTTAAAACAGTATTTTCTTAATAATATTGGCCATTAACTTATACTTAAAAAAAAATACAGGCACCAAAAAAAACGTTCAGGAACCGGTTTCGAAAAGCAGGTATTGTTAAGGTTCTCGTATCGATAAAAATATAACGGTACCCAGTTACCCTAGTTCTGTCAGTCAATTAGTCGACTAAAAAGGGGGCGTGGCAAAAGCTATCAAAACTATTACGTATCTCTATGTATCTGACCCACACTGCACTAACAAGACCACACCTGCAGGGGGAGCTCATGCAAAAACAAGTATTTAAGCAGAAGAAAGTACCAGAAAATATGTATTTGTATAAAGAGTGATTAAACTTGAATAATTAGTGTAATCTGCCCTTTTAAATATATATGCCAAAAAATACACAGCTCTACTAAAGTGCAACAAAGAACACACTGATAAGGCCAAAACCATAATCATTTTAACTATGGCGTAGTCACATACGAAGCATCAAACGTACCTTATCTGAGTAAACAAAGAAGAGGATGAGGAGTATGAGCTCTGCCAGGAGAATGATCAGCAGGACGATGAAGAACTGTGAGAGAAAGAAAAAAAACACAACTTTAACATCAACACGTCACACACAAACTGAACATCTGGCAAATGAAGCTAGGCTAACGTGTAGAGCATAGACTGTATGAAGACGTGGACTGAGTGAGTGTGACGTCACCCACAGCAAATGAAGCTCGTCGAGGCCGGAGCAGTTAGAGGGGCCAATTTGGAGCCGAATTCCATATCTGAAATTCCGAGCGCGAGTATCATAGCAACCAAAGAGCCAATCCGGAGCGAGGCTGTTGAAGGTAACACCCCTCCCACCTGTTGCTAACGCTAGCAGGAGCGACCTCGGGGAAAGAAGACGCCTGATTTGTCTGTTATTAACGTTCATATCTTCATTTACAGACAAAATAGTGAAATAAGATCATGTAAAGTTAATACGAACGTTTTAAGACCAAAATGACGAGTCTGACAGCAGCAGCCTGACAGTTTTTCAGTGTAAAGTGAATTGGAGCCAGAGTCGATGGAGCCGGAAGCGCGCACATGCTCACTTCCTGTTTGGAACGTGGCGGCTAGCAGGTTAGCGACGTCCCTTTATACATGTCTATACCTGTAGGTGAACAGTGGCATAAATGTAACAGTAAAATAGTATAGAACATAACAGGATTCCCTACTGTATATATCAAGGTCTCATGATACAAATACCTCTTCAGAAATGGTTCATTCAAAAAGTGCAGATTTTCATTATAGACTTTATACCATAACTTACCACTAGGAGGAGCTAGTTACCTGATATGGCAGTTACTAGACCCTGGTTAAACAACTCTGAACTGGCTTGAATGTAATGTAGGTTGTAAGACATCTTTCCTTTGACTTTTGCTGAAAATATTTAATATTTTTGATTCCTAACAATTCCAAATGATTCCTAACGATTCCTAACGATTCCTAACGATAAATAATAACAAGATCTACACTAAGACATGTGGAATTATGTAGCAAAGAAAAAAAGTGAAAATGTTTTATATATTTTATATTCAAATCCTCTTAGTATCCACCCTTTGCTTTGTCGAAAAATATTTTGACTTATTTACCCGTTTCCTGTTTGGCTTCCTGCTCGTCTCCATGGCGATGTAATTGCTTTGCCAGGAATGTGTCACAGTGTGGCTTTAAACTTATCTCTGGCATTTATTCACTTCCAGGTTTTCATCTTTGTAAAAATACCTTCAGTTACTTCGCATTCTTACTGCGGCTTCTCCACAGATCTAAGATGAAACTTGGCGCTTGTTTCCATGGAGACAGACACTTCCAATGCCATACTGTGGAACGTTCTGTCTAAGGCAAAGCATTAACATCTCCTTGGAGACAAGAAGATGATAACACACTTCACCAGAAAAGTTACCTAGTATGTCTTAAACACCCCAGCATTTTTAACCCAGACCAGTGCGTTGCTCTTCTTTCATGTTTGAGCTCCCTGTTGTCTACACTCTTCTGAACTCCATAAAAACAAAAAAAAAACAAAAAAAGTTTTTAGAAAATCCTATTGTTCCAGTCTTGGAGTTGGAAGAATGTGTTGAGAGTCTAATTTGTGCCAAGATGTAAATGACTTTGCTGCTCTGGTCCATCCATAGACTGTATAAATAAAAGGACGTAGCTAACCCGCTAGCCGCCGCGTTCCAAATGGGAAGTAGTCATGGGTGCGCTTCCGGCTCCATCGACTCTGGCTCCAATTCACTTTACACTGAAAAACTGTCAGGCTGCTGCTGTCAGACTCGTCATTTTGGTCTTAAAACGTTCGTATTAACTTTACATGATCTTATTTCACTATTTTGTCTGTAAATGAAGATATGAACGTTAATAACAGACAAATCAGGCGTCTTCTTTCCCCGAGGTCGCTCCTGCTAGCGTTAGCAACAGGTGGGAGGGGTGTTACCTTCAACAGCCTCGCTCCGGATTGGCTCTTTGGTTGCTATGATACTCGCGCTCGGAATTTCAGATATGGAATTCGGCTCCAAATTGGCCCCTCTAACTGCTCCGGCCTCGACGAGCTTCATTTGCTGTGGGTGACGTCACACTCACTCACTCCCGATTCACCCCTGTAACTGCTCTGGCCTCGACGAGCTTCATTTGGAGCCGAACGCTGTGGGTGACGTCACGCTCACTCAGTCCACTTCTTTATACAGTCTGTGGGTGCGTCGCCGCTGCCTTCACAGTCCCTTTGACACTGCTGTGAAAGAAGGGCCCTTGTTTGCTCAAACGGCTGGAGCCTCTGATGACTGCGTGTGTGGATTTGCATTCGTGGGCGTCTGGTTTCAGTTGCAGCGATTCACGCTTTCAAACGTCTCCAACTCGCCGGTTCAGGCCGATAGTCACTTGTTTTTGTTCACACGTTCTTATGTTTTTTCAGTTGTCTGTGTAAACACTTTGGCAGTGAATAGACAAAGAAAAGGCACGTCTAGCGCTTTGGATATTTTTGATCTGAAAGTTATCTGTGACCAAAAACTTCACAGATAAAATGCTTCCTCTTGCTATCGTTTTACAAAAAATCTCTGACGATGCCGGGCAAACGCAGACAGAAAACTGAAGAACTGGAACACAGATGTGAATGGAATTTTCACAAAATATTTTAACACAATTTTAATTAAATGAGCTGTTACAATTGGCTCTGTGCAAAATGGCAGCTGGCTATTTCCAATCAAAGGGACAGTCGGCCTGACCATTTCCGTGTAATGTTCATGAGGTTTTGCAGAGTCAGATCACGCGGTGGGCAGGGAGCTGTGCATGGATGTCACTGACAACATGTTAAACACTTTATAAATGCTGTTTACAAAAGTACGTCTTTGTGTTTTGGAGCCATAGACAGTATAAAGAAGTGGACTGAGTGAGCGTGACGTCACCCACAGCGTTCGGCTCCAGTCAAATGAAACTCATAGATGCTGGAGCAGTTACAGGGGCCAATCTGGAGCAGAGTTCCATATTTGGAATTCCGACCGCGAGTATCATAGCAACCAAAGAACCAATCCGGAGCGAGGCTGTTAAAGGTAACGCCTCTTCCCGCCCGCACCGCTGGTTTAGCAGGGAACGGGCGCTTAGCAACGCTGTCAATCAAACCTGTTGCTAACGCTACCGGGAGCGACTTTGGAGAAAGAAGGCGCCTGATTTGTCTGTTATTAATGTTCATATCTTGTTTTACGGACAAAATAGTGAAATAGAAACACCAGGATCATGTAGAGCGGGTTAATATGAACATTTTTCTTTTCTTTTTTTTTTTTTTTTTACATTTTTTCTACTGTAAAGTGAATTGGAGCCAGAGTCGATGGAGCCGGAAGTGCGCCCATGATCACTTCCTATTTGGAACATGGCGGCTAGCAGGTTAGCTATGTCCATTTATATACAGTCTATGGTCGGGACTAATGCTAATGCTACTGCTAACTTCTATTAAAATGCTAAATGTAACATACCAAAATTGCATTTGTTGTAAGGATGACCCAATTATTATTAGGTGTAGATTATTTCAGTCAGTGGCGTTATTTAAATATTTATCAGGCTCTGAAATTAGCATTAGCATTAGCTCCGACACACCCACACCTGCCTCTGTAAACATGGGTGTATTTATTGTCTGGAAGGAGATACAAGAAGAGGAGATGCAAGAATAACAGGTATAAAAACTCTGAGTCATAGAAGGACATAATTCAATCTTCTACAGCTCAATTCTCATCATAGAACAGAAAAATAACCAAAATCTTCCTAGTGGTGCAAGGAAAAAGTACCTATGATAAATACTGACCCCTGAAAAGTACTGTTCCATGTGTCATGCATTGAACGATAAGTCGATATGGTATTTCTTGTGATAGGCCTGATCATATCTGTATGTTAATAACACAACAACTATAACTACTACTAATACTGCTACTACCCCTGCTCCGAGCCAAAGACGGAAATAAACAAAACCTGAAACGTGACGTTTTCCTGTGTTTAACATGTCGTCAGTGACATCCATGCACAGCTCCCTGTCCATGGCTTTAGACTTTACATTACGCTGCAACCGGTCCCTCTGATTGGAACTAGCCGGATGCCGTTGTGCTCAGAGCCAATTCAGCACTTGGATTATTTATGATATTTATAAATTCATGCCACTATCTCTTAGCCGACATCATTTCCGACGGAGGTCTATAGATAAAATGGACTTTCTGGTGTCCGTGTGGAATTGATAACACATTAGCTAAGCCTGAATGACTTTAGAAAATTAAAACAAGATGATTTTTCAAGTACTGTGCTTAAGATCTGATTTGCAATATATTTTAAAACCGAGATTCAATTATAAGTGCATTCTACAGCCTTCAGGAGCGAGAAGAAATATAAACCACATGCATTTTAAAAAACCTTGACTACACTATTCTCTGATCTATGTTCTAATGTCGTTTCCTCGTCACAAACAGACCTGGAGTTGTGTTTTGTTTCATTCACACATGTTTAACGCACAGATTCTACATGTTTATGCTGGGTTTGTCTCTCAAACCGAAAACGCTCTGTTCTACCTTGTGATGTCACAGGTAATACAGGAAGTGAAGTGCTCCACTGTGTTTTTAAGCTCCACACACCTTCACTAGACTCTTTTGGATGATTTCAGGCCTGGAATTGCCAATATCTACTAAAGAAAAGGTAAGAGGTAGATTGAAAACCTTGAAAACTACCGCTTCATGACATCACAAGGTGGAACAGAGCATTTTGAGCTTTGGAGATGTAACAGACTAATAATAAAGTGTTACTCAAACGTGTGAATGAAACAAAACACAACTCCAGGTCTGTTTTTCAGGAGGTAACAGCGTTAGAACATGGCTCACAGCTCATTAGAGTCAATTTTGCGTAATATGGGACCTTTAAATTTGGAAGACTTTTTTGATCAATGATCTGGATCTGCATCAGTTTTTTTTTTCTTTCTTTTTTTTTTACTATGATGAAAATGTGACTGAAATGTAATGAGAATATCACAATGACTTTTTAGTTTGTTTTAACCATTCAGTTTGGGCACAGACATCATCATTTTGTTCGCACAGTTTGCCTGGTTAATGAGGATCTGAAATGAAAGAGGGCTCCTTTTACCTTTTTTGAGCAGAGATTGGAAATTCCAGGGCTGAAATGATCCAAATGATTCTAGTGAAGCCGTATGGAGTTTAAAAACACAGTGGAGCACTTCCTGTATTACCACATTTTTCCGCTTCCGTTTGAGAGAAGACCTCAGCCTAAATCTGCAGGGTTTGTGTGTTAAACATGTGTGAATGAAACAAAACACAACTCCAGGTCTGTTTGTGACGAGGAAGCGACATTAGAACAGAAAACAGCGTAAATATGGGACATTTAAAAAAAAACATCTTAAAGTGGACACGTTATGTTCCCTCATCATTAGCTTAGTCAGAGTCGTATTTCTATTGGTTTATGCGTGTTTGAATAATCCTGTACTGTCTGATTATTCCAAAAATTCAGACTCTGGGTCAAACATTTAGAGTTCGTAAATGTCATGTGACCATTTTTCAAACACATTTTACAAACACATCAATGAAAATCTAATAAATGGACCTATTTCTGTTATTATTAGCATTAGCGAAGCCGTTTTCGGTCAGTTTTGTTTTACCATGAACAAAATGTAAACTCATACCTGCATGTTTTAGTTTAACCCTACTTTCTTCTTCTTCTTTAATGAGTCTAAACTTTGTAGGTAGTTCTATTCTCGTCTTCCTCCCTTCGCTCCGAGTCCCTGTTGTTAGCCAGGTGAAAGGAGCCATGTCGAACGCAGAGGATTTGGAGGGACTTTCGGACTGACGCAAGAGCTTCAAGGCATCTGACTTTCTGATGTTAAGTACCACGGGTCCACAAACCTCTCCCTCCATTTAAAGTTCCTATACATGAAAGAGCTTTTGTGTGGCTGCTAACCTCCTCCCTTCCATTGGCTGAACTTTCGTAATTAACTTGGGAGAGCTTAAAGATAAAACCACTTTGTACAAGTTTGCTGCTGACACCGCCGCGTCCAGAAATGGGGGAATTCTCGTAATGAATAATAGAACATGCACAATAATAGAGCCAGGACATATTAAGTGGCTTTACAGCGGCCTGCCTTATAACTAGAGACAATTCTCCAGGTCAAAGCTGTAATTTAAGGAGCACTTTGGGGTGGAATAATAAAATACCGACTTTTGCTGTCAGCTGGGAGCATCTGGTGCGGTTCCACTTGAAAGACACATACAAATATGCTGCCATGTTCTCAGTGGCCTGTGACCGCAGTGTGGAGGTACGCGCTTTGGGCCGCTTCCCCAAGACATTTCTGCTTCATGTCATGTTTCGCCTCACCCAGACCACTCAAAAAAGAAAAAAAACAACTTTGTTGAACTTTTAATATCCAAGTTTGTGTGTCTCCCTTTTCAGTTCGATTGTAACATAATTGGGGGCTCGTCTGGAATGATTGACGAAGAATTCTTTTCATTCACTTGGTACGACTCTAAGTGAATAATTCTGAGTTGGAAATAAATTGCGCTGTCTGAAAATGGAAACGTTTTTTTTTATCAGTCTTTTTCAATAAAACTCCAGGAGCCGGGATTCAGCTGAATTGGATCATAATTGGATATCATCTATCGAAAATGAAATAGGCGTGTTTTAGCTTGATAAGAATAAGCTAAACAAACATAAACAAACATAATGAAGAACAGGCCTGTGTTTAGCGGTCAGTGTGAAGGACACATTAGCAGAGGTCTGCCTCTGTTTATGGCATTTGCAAAGACACATGGTTATTACTATTGTCACCCACAGACTGTGTAAAGAAGTGGACTGAGTGAGTGTGACGTCACCCACAGCGTTCGGCTCCAGTCAAATGAAGCTCATCGAGGCCAGAGCAGTTATAGGGGCAGATTTGGAGCCGAGTTCCATATTTGGAATTCTGACCACGAGTATCATAGCAACCAAAGAGCCAATCCGTAATGAGGCTGTTGAAGGTAACGCCCCTTCCCGCCCGCACCACTGGTTTAGCAGGGAGCGGGCGCTTAGCAACGCTGTCAGTCAAACCTGTTGCTAACGCTAGCGGGAGCGACCTCGCCGAAAGAGGGCAGCTCATTGATCTGTTATTAATGTTCATATCTTGATTTATGGACAAAATAGCGAAATAAAAACACCAGGATCATGTTAATACGAACATTTAAGACCAAAATGACGAGTCTGACAGCAGCAGTTACACAGAGAGGGGCCACAGTTTTTCAATAGAAGGTGAATTGGAGCCAGGGTCGATGGAGCTGGAAGAGCGCCCATGATCACTTCCTATTTGGAACGCGACGGCTAACAGGTTAGCTACGTCCATTTATATAAACAGTCTACAGTTTAACCTATGTTAGTTTGTTATGTAAGTTTGAAAAAAAAGGTGTAAATGCAAAGCCATGACAGTGCAATTCTTATGATTAGCTTTAATTCCTACATCCTCTTCATGATTTCTGTGTTTAAAAAGCTTGGCACAGCTGGGACCTTCAAAATCAGCACATTTTGCTAATCGCTCCATTTCAAATCAAAGCGAGTAGTCAGAAGTACAAGCACATTCAGTGTGACCCGGGAAAGGACTATTATCATTAACATGGGCTGTGTGTGGAGACGTGAAGGGAACTCACGCTCAGGAGCAGGCACTTGTTCTCCTTTATGGCGCCGAGGCAACCGAGGAATCCCGTAACCATGACGATGGCTCCGACGGCGATGACCATGTTGGCGGCCGAGAGCGACGGGAATGAGGGCGAGAAGGTGGCGAAACTGCCTTGAGACACGGACAGCCAGATGCCGACGCCGAGCAGACCGCAGCCACACAACTGTTAGGAGCGAACAGAGCACAAATTAACACAAGAGGTGACAAGGTGAATCCACGCTGGAAAAATCTATTCCTCCTCAGGGCTGCCGGAAAAACGAAAACATTTATTTGCATCCTTTTCATGTCTGGAATAACACAGACAGGCCTTGACAACAGAGCGGCTGGCGATGGGCCCGGGGTAGGCGGAAGGGGTTTCAGGCTGCCGATGGACCGGGGTTAGCAGTAGTGGTTTCAGCGTGAAACATCAGAGTGATATAGAGCTTTTATAGCTTCATTGGCATTGAAAGTGTTGCTCAAGGACACAACGGCAAAATGCATTATGGGTCTACCTAGTGAGCTACTATCGCCCGACTACCAGCTATGTACTAATTGGCTTTTAAATACGCCCCAAGCAAAAATGAACTCATATCAAAACAAACAGATACAACACAAGTACTGTGAGGCTTGACCTTAAAAGGAACAATATCAGGACTAAAGCATGAATAAACCAGGGCTAATTAAAACAAAGGACTGGATCAGGACTGGAATAAGACTGGACCAGGACTAGACCAAAACTGGACCAGGACTGGACCAAGACTGGACCAGGACTAGAACGGTTGAATCAAAATGTAACATCTGGACCACCAAATAAAAACCCACACAACAAAGGTTCTATATTACGCAAAACTGACTCTTGTGAGCTTTAAACCATGTTAAAATGTTGTTACCTCCACAAAAACATACCTGGAGTCTTTTATCATTGGTCTGTCTACATCTCCAAAGCTCAAAATGCTCTGTTCCACCTTGTGATGTCACGAGGCAGCCACTTTTACCTTTAGTTCAGTAGAGATCGGCAATTCCAGAACTGAAATCATCCAAATGATTCTAGTGAAGGTGTGTGGAGTTTGAAAACACAGCGGAGCACTTCCTGTTTTACCACATGATGACATCACAAGGTGGAACGGAGCGTTTTCAGTTTGAGAGAAGAACTTTAGCCTAAATATGCAGGGTTTGTGTGTTAAACATGTGTGAATGAAACAAAACAGCAACACAAAATAGTGTAATATGGGCTGTTTGTGACGAGGAAACAACATTGGAGAAACAAAACAACAACACAAAATAGTGTAATATGGGCTGTTTGTGACGAGGAAACAACATTGGAGCATAGATCAGAAAACAGCGTCATATGGGCCATTTCGACTAAAGTTTCAGTTAACCAAAAAATTACCACATAACAGGCCTGAAATTACACAGCAACAGTTGAATCACATCAAATGCTTAAAAAACAAACGCATTTGCACCAATTATGTCTCCAATACACCCCTGCTACTCTGTGAAAGATTAGAACAAAATTTGGACTCGGGCCGTGCTGGTTCGCAAGTTTGAGCTGATTATATTAAACCCCGAACAAACAGAGAGTCATTACTGGCAGCACATTCAAATGAACACTAAAACTTTGGAGCGGTATCTGCAGGGAGCACTGCGTTAATTCCTCCTGTCACACTGCCAGGCAAGTCTTATAGTGAACACAACAATGAGGTTACTGTTCAGAATATCATATAAACACTGGTTTATTACAAATTACAGCTTTTAAAGGGCCATATTTACGCTGTTTTCCGATCCATGTTATAATGTTGTTTTCTCGTCGCAAACAGACCTGGAGTTGTGTTTTTTTTTGTTTCATTCACACATGTTTAACACACAAACCCTGCATATTTAGGCTAAAGTTCTTCTCTCAAACTGAAAACGCTCCGTTCCACCTTGTGATGTCATCATGTGGTAAAACAGGAAGTGCTCCGCTGTGTTTTCAAACTCCACACACCTTCACTAGAATCATTTGGATGATTTCAGTTCTGCCTTCACTAGAATCATTTGTATCGTTTCAGCCCTGGAAATACCAAACTCTACTGAAGTAAAGGTAAAAGTAGCTGCCTCGTGACATCACAAGGTGGAACAGAGCGTTTAGATCTTTGGAGATGTCGAGAGACTAATAATAAAGTGTTACTCAAACATGTGTGAATGAAACAAAACACAACTCCAGGTCTGTTTTTGAGGAGGGAACAGACTTGAGCTCAACTTGGTCTCGCTGGAGGATTTACTGATTGTCCACGTCTTTGGAGGCCGCGGGGAAGACCTAAGACACGCTGGAGGGACTATGTCTAGCGGCTGGCCTGGGAACACCTTGGAGTCCCATTGGAGGAGCTGGAGGAAGTGTCTGGGGTGAGGGAAGTCTAGGAGTCTGCTGCCCCAGATAAGCAGAAGAAAATGGATGGATGAGGCATGTTTTGGGTTAAAGGAGGAACAAGCAAACTCTGGACAGTAAAGACTTTGCTAGTCATTGTGTACTTTATAATCTACACCTTTTATAATAAATCTTGCAAAAACCGGCTTATATCTGCGAGTAAATATCAGATTTTTTTCATGAATGAAGTGATCGTGTTAATTCAAGGTATTTAAGCCAATTTGTTTATGCCTATTTACTTTTCTCAGCAATAGCCATAAAAAGAAATCAGTTTTAAACAATATATTTAAAAATAAAAACATGGTTAACTGTCCACCATTTTACATTTTGTTATTTTAATCCCATGAGCCCTTTAAAACGACATCAAAACGGCACGTGCTTAAGGTTTCTTCGAAGTCTTTGATTAATTAAAAAGGGTTCCCTTCCCACCTCTGCACATCCATCTATCACAGACACAACCATTACACCAGACCAGTGAAATATAGCATCTGGTGACATTTTTCCCCGCACCTAATAGGACGGAATACCCAGGGCGGTCCAGGCATGAATAAAAAAAATCCCAAATGAGATAAAATATGGCTATGGCACCACTGTAAATCATCACACTGCCAGATCTCCTTTCCATCTCCATCCTATTCGCACTACTCCCCCAATTTCTATCCAATCTCCGCTCTGCCGCACCGGACCACTTCAATGGCTGTCAGCAATATGTTCTACTAGACCTGCCGCGCATGCAAATAA
>KN469470.1:21718-34734 GCA_000787095.1 Periophthalmodon schlosseri
AGTACGGCTTAGGTGTAGCGGCGTCCGGTCAATGCAAGTGCGACTTTAAACATTTACGCTGATCACACTTTTATGAACGATCATTACACTTTGAACCAAGAGCACTCAAATGTCTTTTATCGGTGGACCTCAAATGCTTTGCTGTAGCTGTGCATTACCTGCCTCCGCTTCTCCGCTGTCCCTTCTTCAGACCACTTTGGAAATATAATGACCAAAGACTGGACAGATCCCACACGAGAAGCAGTAATGATGCTTGAAGGTCCTATATTACGCAAAACTGACTCTTGTGAGCTTTAAGCCATGTTAGAATGTTACGTCCTCAAAAACAGACCTGGAGTTGTGTTTTGTTTCATTCACACATGTTTTTGAGTAACACTTTATTATTAGTCTGTCTACATCGCCAAAGATCAGAATGCTCTGTTCCACCTTGTGATGTCATGTAGTGGTAGTTTTCAGGTTAACAGCTCCTTTAAACCTTTACTTCAGTGGAGATTGGCAGTTCCAGGGCTGAAATGATCCAAATGATTCTAGAGAAGGTGTGTGGAGTTTAAAAACACAGTGGAGCACTTCCTGTGTTACCACATGACATCACAAGGTGGAACAGAGTGTTTTCAGTTTGAGAGAAGAACTCAGCTTGTGTGTGTTTGTGTGTTAAACATGTGTGAATGAAACAAAACAACAACATAAAATAGTGTAATATGGGCTGTTTAAAATGAAGGGGCGACAGTAGCTCAGTTGGAGCGTTTGTCCACTGATCCGAAAGGTTGGCGGTGCGATTCCAGCTCCCACAGATTAATTCTGTCGTTGCGTCCTTGGGCAAGACACTTAACCCCCCTCGCCCCCAGTGTCTGCGTGCACTGGTGTATGAATGTGTGTGTGAATGGGTGAGTGGTTCCTTGGTGTAAAGCCTTGAAGGTGCCTTGAAAACTGCTATATAAAAATAGGACCAATTACCAAGATGTGAACTTGTCTGGTTAAACGTGGACCTTTCCAAATTGGCTTTAATCTATGCGATCGATGCTAAATGAACCTGTTTGACCTACTAATGATGACCCGTGATGAAGACATAAGAGATACTGTTCATTTTTCAGTTGTCTTGCTATGTCATAATTAGGTTATAATTAGAAAAAAACTTGTGGAGATATATTAAGTCTGATAAACTAGATAAAAAACATTCAAAAACTATTCTGAGCTCCACTTTTCTTACATTTGTATAATTTATTTTGGTTCAATAAACCTATTTTTGAGTATTGATTTGTATCTGGCTATGATCCTTCAGCCCTATTTCCCATATAGTCAGATGTGGCTCTTTCAGCATAAATCATTCAAACTAAATGAGCAGATTGGCAGCGTCACTTCCGTCAGTCTGCCCCAGGGCAACTGTGGCTACAAACCATCACCAAATGTAAAGTGAAGGAAAAATGCACAAAACTGAAAAGCGACTCTGGAAAAGCACTATATAAGACTAAGGAATTATTATTGTGATTATTATTATTATTATTGTGATTATTATTGTGATTATTATTATTATTATTATTAAGATTAATTACAGGCTTTTTATATTTTAAAATATCTCTTTATATTCACTCAAATGCTGCTACACGTTGGTTCTTAACTTTGAAGGTCGCCAGTAAAACCATGAAAATGAATATTTACTCATGTTTTAAATGTGTTTAAATGTGTTTTGCTCAGAGTAAAGTTACTAAAACCTTGGTTGTATTAAATGCTTGAAATGGCTTCATGGAAAAAGGGGTGAAGCTACATGTTTAATATAAAAATGTTTTCTGAAAAATCCATTACAACATTTGAATAAGAATGGGAACATTTGAATAATTATGGTCTGGTTTTAAATAAGATCTGTAATGGTGTAATTTAGTTTTTAAGACACATTAGGTGTTTTTGAAGATGAAGAGCCATCACAGCTTATTTCCAGGCTTTTAGACAGACCTGTTTATTTGGCATTTGCAGACATCAGATTAAAGTCTTCAAATGTGTAGTTTTCATTGCTCTGTCTAATAATTATACCTGTGTTTTAAGGTATTCTAAGAGATTTGATCGTTACATTTGTGTGCACGAAGCAGGACCAAAGAACATGAAGCAACTGCCATGGATTCAGAAAGAGGCCTGGCCGCACATCCAGAACCTGAAAATACCAAATTTAACAAGCTTTGAGGCAGAGATGAACATTTTTTTGCTTTTTTTAGTTTCGGTTTTTTTTGTCAGCACCAAGAAACTACTGTCAAACATCTCAATTCCACCCGTTTTTGCCTGGTTATTATGACATCTGTTGAAAATGAAAGTTGATAGCGAGACGTCTTCGGAGCGTGATCACGGAAAATCCTCAGAAGACCGGGATACGACACCGTTAACACCGAAATGGAGTTCAGAAAGTTAACAGCGCTTGTAGCAGTGGGGATGGGTGGGGGCGGAGCGGAGACAGGGAGGGCATCTGACCTTTTCGTACGAGAGGGTCTGAGATTTGGAGACACCTGAACGTCAAAGCAAAATGAGTTCCTGTCTCTAAATGCCATTTGTCCTTCACTGTGACAAGTCTGGGCAGTGCTACGGGATCCAAAACTCAGGCTCAGGCTGTAAATGGCCTTGTGCAGTCAGTGTAATCCATGTCTGGTTTGGGTGTAGAATTTATACTTTTTTACTTACTATATATTTTCACAATATTTATTTTTGCCTACAAATTATTTTATTATTCTATTGGACTCAAAAAGCAGCTTTCACGACACCCAAAGCCCTGCCAATCTGCGCCGTCGGCCTCTCTGACCACCACCAACGCTCACACACACACAGCTTATTCATACTAGGCAATGTGGGTGAAGTGCCTTGCCTAAGGACACAACGACTGTTTTTTTTTTAGCCTCTGGCGCCCCCCCCGTGGCACCTGGTATTCCCAGCGGTCTCCCATCCAAGTACTAACCAGGCCTGGGCTTGCTTAGCTTCTGAAACGAGATCAGGCTTTGACAAGGAGGTTTAGACACGAGTCAGTTTCATTCTCAAGGTGGATAAGACAGTAACCACAAAAACTCTAACTTTGAAAAGAAGTAATGAGGATACGAGCATTAGCAGCTATTACTTCAGTATCCAGATATGTGTACGACTACTGTAGGGCTGGCACAACTTCACTTTGAGAGATGTTCCGAAAAACTGCTCATTGAAATATACAGATACAGCAGCCCACGACGTTCATGTATCAACACATGACACTACAAGTCAAAAGTTTGGACACACCATCTCATTCAGTGTTGGTTTTCGTTATTCTTACAACTTTTTACACATATGGAAGACTCAGGCCCAAAGCAAAACAAAAAAACAAAACAAAGAAAACAATAGTGCTAGCTAGGATGCTAATAGGTGTGAAATCACTCATTAGGGGCTTGAAGGACTAATCGAATGACTAACTCAGGCACAGTGCACACTTAGGGCAGCACAACAGACCTAGACTACAAACAGAAACTGTAAACAAACAGGTGTTTTGAGTTTCAGTGTCGTTAGCTCCTCCTTTCAAACAGATATAAGGCAGTGTCCAGCAGTGATCTGACCACAGCTGAAGAAGCGGCTTGGATGAGCAGCCAAACGTCTTCACTCCTACAACGTTTTGTCCAGTTGACAGATTTTATTTTCCTTTGCTATGGATCAGACCTGGACGACACAGATAACATATGTAAGACAACATACGGAAGACATCAAATATATGAAGTAAGGTATATGGAATTATGTCGCAAAGAAAACAAGCTAAATAAATATCTTTTTATATTTTAGATTCAAATTCTTTAAAGTATCCAACCTTTGCTTTGTCAACAGCGTCGCAAACCCATGGCCTTCTCTCAACGAGCTTTACAATTAAGTATATAAAGAATGAAGAATGCCGATTGTTAAAAGCTGCGATAAAAGCAAAGGGAGGCCATTTTCAAAACCGAAAATCTGAAACAAGTTTTGAGTTATTTCAAGTTTTTGTTTGCTACATTCCATATGTGTTTGTGCGTCGTTCATAGTTTTCATGCTTCAGTGAGACTCTACAAAGTAAACAGTCATGGGAATAAAGAAGAAACACATGAAAAAGCGGGTCCAAACTTTTGCCTGGTTGTGTAAATATCACAATATATTGGTATTTTTATTTATGGGCGCACCCCCTGACGCCTGTAGTGCTGATGACAGTCGTAGTAAACCACCAGCTCACTCAAACACACCGAGTATCTATATGGACCGGTCGTACTGTTCTCACTCTTTGCCTGAAAATAATTGCTCCATTTCTCTACAGGGCAACTGCGAAGCGGCTTTCCCAACAGTGAAGCGAGGTTAGGCGGGTCAACGATGTGGGATTGGAAATATTACAGTGTAAAGGTTAGCTGACACTCGAGACATGCGTGTGCCTAGCGGACGTGAACAAAATGGACCCAACTCTTCACTTAAAACGGGAGATCAGTCGACAGTAGCGACGCGTCACTAAGACTACGCTTCAACTTCTCCCAAGGGTTCCAAGACAAGCGTGTATGAGGAAGTTCGACGTCTTTGACCTTTTCCTCACTCGCGGCGCCCCCGGAGGTTGATGGGGGAATTTGCTGCGTCGCCAAGAATGACAGCTTTGGTCAAATCTTCCCCGGGCTGACAGGGAAGAGTGCCCCATTAGATGAGTCGCTGGAGGCGGGGAAGCGGGAGACTTCAGAGACGGTGTTTAGAGGCAGGATTGACGAAAATACTTAGTAAAGTGACTATAACAGATGGCGAAGGTGTAATTTTATTTTCAGCCCCGGCGTCATATGTAACGGCGGCACATATGGAGGCAACAGAGCATGCGATGATCTTTGTGGGGGAAGTCACAAGATCAAATTTGTATTACATATAGTCTAAAATGGAAGAAAGAAAAACAGGTGCTTACAGCTTGACAAGAAGTAAACCCTGTGTGGAAAATATTTGAGTGGCTGGGGTTGGTGTGTACAGCTCTATCTCGCATCTCTGGTTTTTGAAGTTGACAATAAGATTTGACTCATATGACAAATGTGATCAAGCTGGAGAGCAAGCAAAGACTGTATAGATAAATGGACATGGCTAACCCGCTAGCTGCCGCGTTCCAAATAAGAAGTGAACACGGGCGCGGTTCCAGCTCCATCGACTTTGGCTCCAATTCACTTTACACTGAAAAAAACGTCACCCCTCTCTCTGTAACTGCTCCAATTCCATTTACACTGAAAAAAACGTCACCCCTCTCTCTGTAACTGCTGCTGTCAGGCTCATCATTCTGACCTTATAATGTCGTTTTTAACCCGCTCTACATGATCCTGCTGTTTTTATTTCGCTGTTGCGTCCGTAAATCAAGATATGACATTTTTATATGGCGCTTTTCCACCTTGAAGGCAGTCAAAGCGCTTTACATCAAGGAACAACTCACCCGTTCACACGCACATTCGTACACGGGGCGAGGTTGGTTAAGCGTCTTGCCTCGGCGTTCATCTGTGGGAGCTGGAATCGCGCTGCCAACCTGCGGGACTACGGATCTGACCGCTCTACCGACGATATTTATGTCGAGAGTGGGATTCGAACCGCCAACCTTCGAATCAGTGGACAAACGCTCTACCTACCGTCGCCCCTTGCACATAGTCTTTAGTGAAATGATTGCCAATTGTTTGAGAAAGTTAGCTGCTTATTTAAAAAATGAACAGTACTTTAGTCGCTATAGGAAAAGCCACTCCATCTTTAGCCATAACCATTTTATATGTGCTATTTAGCTAATGTCAATATCTGAGTCTCTAATGGAACCCAACACGTGCTGTGAGCTAAAGTAAATGCATCACGTCTTGTAATGGTATTCCATAGGCACGTATCGCAAACTAACCTTTCGCTAAGTAATTACAAAGTGCTCCTATTAGCGCACGGCCGAGCATAAAATGAGACAAAATGCCACCTTAAAAAGGGAACACAGGGGGAGGTATTTATCTGGCCAGCTTCGCCCCTGCCCTTTCTATAACATCATCCTTCTATTTCTAGCCATTTTCCTCACACACGACGGTGCACTTTAGACGGCATTGATTTTGCACTGAAATCAAGACAGCCGATATTCACTCCAGACAAGGAGGATTTTTCATTTCGTGCCTTATGACCCCGTAAACCCAAGTTCCATGTCGCCAACCGAGTGCTGAAGAATGCGAGCGGTGTGGACTGAGACAAATAATAAAGCCACTGTGAACACACTGTAATAGAGTTGTCAAAAGAAAATCAGATACGAATCGATAGGAAAATAGGTAAATTTAACGATATTGAAACTGGAAAAAAACATAAACATGACAAAATTAGACCTTTTCTTGAACAGTTTTAGTTTGCCTGGGATCCAGAAAACACATTTCTTCAACATTTTACGAAGATGTGAGTCTGGTCACTGGTGAATCTGCCTGTTTTCAAGTGGCCGTGATTGACAGGTGGATTAGCCAATCAGGGACAGGCATGGTCCGTCCGTATTGGAAAAAGTAAAGGAAAAAAATACCACAGGGAGCTGAAAAACATGGAGGATTTCTGCAGAATCAGTGAGAGAAGAACTAAACTCTGTTAATCTGAGGTGAGAGAAATGTGAATTTATTTGTAAATTATAAGAGACCAATGAGCTCCTTTGTTTCACATGTGTCACTGAAAAAAACTGATCGGATCTGATTGGAAGATCACGTTTGACCAGGCTTGAGACGCAACCATAGATTGTATATATAAATGGACATAGCTAACCCAGCTAGCTGCTGTGTTCCAAATAGGAAGTGATCATGGGCGCATTTCCGGCTCCATTGACTCTGGCTCCAATTCACTTTCCATTGAAAAACTGTGGCTCCTCTCTCTGTAACTGCTGCTGTCAGACTCGTCATTTTGGTCTTAACATGTTCATATAAACCCGCTCTACATGATCCTGGTATTTTTAGTTTGCTATTGTGTCCGTAACTCAACATATGAACATGAATAAGAAGCAAATCAGGCGCCTTCTTTCCCCAAGGTCGCTCCTGCCAGCGTTAGCAACAGGTTTGATTGACAGCGTTGCTAAGCGCCCGCTCCCTGCTAAAGGGAGGGTTACCTTCAAGGGCCTCGCTCCGGATTGGCCCTTTCGTTGCTATGATACTCGCGGTCGGAATTCCAAATATAGAACTCGGCTCCAAATCGGCCCCTATAACTGCTCCGGCCTCGATGAGCTTCATTTGACCGGAGCCGAACGCTGTGGGTGACGTCACACAGTTTCAGAGTAATCTTGACCTTTACCAACACCAGTATAGAACCACATGGGAACTTAAAGAATGCGATGTTATTTTATGCTGAAAATTTCATTCTATCATTGTCGTATCGAAAACGGTATTGTCTCGAGCCTTTCCCTTAGTACTGAATCAAGTTTGAAATTTTTGTATCGTGACAACACTACATTGTATATAAGAAGAAGGCTATATTTCAAGACGTATTGGTTTTCTCAGTAGAAGTTCACACTGTGCAAGTTGGGGATTCATTTTAAGAGCTGTGTGCGCCGAGAGATAGCTGTCAAGAAAGTTTAGTTTCAAGATGAGCTTCCCAGACAAATAAATTGGTGTTTTTTTATACTCCAAAGCAATCATCCATCTTTTTAAACTGCATCCTCCAAGTGTCCTTTAAAAGAGTTCGCAAAAACAAGATGATTTTTGTGATGACGATGTTATGGACAAACACAATCAGCCGCATTTGCACATTAATGTTGACTTTCCAGACTTGGGGAAAAAAAAAAAGATCAAAATTGCAATTAAAAACAGGAGATTTGAGTGTTTGTGTCGATGTGCGGTGATACGATGCTACGCTCCAAATGATTTGCTCTTTGAACTAGGGAAATCTCAGACCGTCTCTGCTGATCAAACATGGAGCACGAAAAAAGTTCTTTTCATTTTGGTCATTTGTAATTTTTCACTCATTGGAGCAACCAGCAATTATGGACCGCAGACTTGGTGAAGTAATATTGTGAATATTCTCAAGAACACAGTACATGACTTTCACTGTCTAAACATGTGACAAACAGAACTAGTTCATTTTAAACGTCCTGTATTACACAAAACTGACTCTTGTGAGCTTTAAGTCATGTTCTAATGTTGTTACCTCACTTACCTTATGCATTCTGAGCGTCCTAATTATTCACCGTGACAAGTTTATAAGCACTTTTCAAAACTTTCAGATGCTTTCAAGAACTAGAATGCTAACCGACCACTTCCTGAGTATCTGACAACGCAACGCTTTATAATTTGATGCAGAAAATACACAGTGGACTTATTTTGACGTCAAGAGCTGCTTTTACAATATATCTGTATTGGGACCAGACAAATTTTGCTAAAAAAACCCAACTAAAAAACAGGTAGAGGCCCTATAAGAGACTGGTTGATTTTGAAGAAACATGATGTAAATTCAACTTTTACGACTCTAAACCATGTTCTAACTGTGTTCCCTCTATTAGCTTAACTTCGATAGATTCAGGCATTTTAGAATAATCCTGTATTGTCCTGCATTTGTATTTACCATAGACTGTGTATATAAATGGACATAGCTAACGCGCTAGCCGCCACATTCGCAATTTTGTCCGTAATTCAAGATATGAACATTAATAACAGAAAATCAGGCGCCTTCTTTCCGCGAGGTCGCTCCGACTAGCGTTAGCAACAGGTTTGACTGACAGTCTATGGTATTTCCTCAAACTCTATCCCCGCCCACAACTGTTTTAGATCTATATTTTGGCTTTTTAATGACAAAATACAAAATACCTCATGCCTGTTATATTCTGATTGGATTTGGATTTTCAGTTTTAAAATTCAAGATTCAGTTCTAAGATGCATATTTTAAATTCAAAAGCATTGACATTTCGTTTTAATGTTGTAATGCCATATAAAGTCCCGGGGTTAGCAGGTTTTCTACTTAATAAAACACCATGGAGACGGGGTATTTGTTCCCTGGAGCGGACATTATGTTACTTAATCAAATAACAGTCTTTGATTCAGTGAGATTAATCTTCCGCCCGAGTCTCTTTTTTAACTGAAGCCATATTAAAAATGCACCACTTTTATTTGACGTGACTCCAACATCTTACCCAGTGGCTTCAATTCGTTCTACTACACCATGGGGACCTTTAAGATAATTGGTGTAACTCTTAACATAATTTAGATTGGGCCAAGATTATTGTAACTGAGCAAAAATGTAAAATGAGGAATTATTATAAGAAATTACTCAACTGCTCCTCAACTTTCATATCTCCTGCTTTAATTCTCTCCAACTGTAATGTTCTGCTGACATCCTGACATGAAGTGTTTCAGAAAATTACACCATACACGAGCGTACGCAGACGCTGGGGGCGAGGAGGGTTAAGTGTCTTGCCCATAGACTGTATAAAGAAGTGGTCTGAGGGCGCGTGACGTCGCCCACAGCGTTCGGCTCCAGTCAAATGAAGCTCGTCGAGGCCAGAGCAGTTATAGCGGCCAATTTGAAGCCGAATTCTATATTTGGAATTCCGACCACGAGTATCATAGCAACCAAAGAGCCAATCTGGAGTGAGGTTGTTGAAGGTAACGCCCAGACTGATGGTTTAGCAGGGAGCGGGCGCTTAGCAACGTTGTCAATCAAACCTGTTGCTAACGCTAGCGGGAGCGACCTCGGGGAAAGAAGGCGCCTGATTTGTCTGTTATAAATGTTCATATCTTGATTTACGGACAAAATAGTGAAATTATAACACCAGGATCATGTAGAGCGGGTTAATACGAACATTTTAACATTTTAAGACAAAAAATGACAAGCTTCTCTACAGGGAGAGGGGCGATAGTTGGTTAGTTTCAATAGTGAATTGGAGTCGTTGGAGCCAGAAGCGCGGCCATGCCCACCGCCTATTTGGAACGCAGCGGCCAGCAGGTTGCCCATTTATATATTCAGTCTATGCTCAAGGCCCAAGGACACAACAACAACTGTTGACTCATTGATCGCTACACGCTTGTACCGACCACGAGCTGAAGGCGAGGTATGACTCTCTAGTAAATGGCGTCTGAGCGATACCTAAGGCCATCCCAGTCTTTCTCAATCTGGTACAGTATAGGGGTTGTAGAAGCGGTAAATTATTAACAAAGTCTGTGATGGCGGCTTTCAGGCTCAGAATAAACATTATGGAAACAGAAGGAGGAGAGTGTGAACGCTAAAAGCTCTATCGGACTGGTTAAACTTTCATTTCCACAGTGGAGCAGTGGTGGGTTTCCAGCATATGTGGCTGTACCGCATCCACTGGTAACATCCTGTTCCTCTTTCGATGAATAAGAACTGTGATCTGAGGAAAACAAGCCAACCTAAAGAGCTGCAACGTTTCTCATGTCTAAAAATGCAATCTGTTTTCAAGGAATTATTTGTTTTCTTGAATTATTCATCATGTTCCTTCAGCAAAAAACGAAGAAAGATTAAAAACATAAATTTGAAAGTCTAAAAAAGTGTCCAAAAGTGACCAAAGTTTAAGATGTTCTGGTGAAAGGTTATGCTATCTGCTTGTTTTCATGAAGATAATTCGTATGCCTTGAATGTTCCACAGTATGACATTTAACTTCTCTATCTCCATGGGGACAAGCAGGTGGCGCCATCACGTGAAGCTTCAGGTCAGATCTGTGGAGAGGTGACCCTCCTCCACAAGAATGAATGTGATATTTTTGACCAATAAAAAAAACTTTGTGACATAAATGCTACATAGATATGTTTAATGCCATACTGGGGAACATTATAGGTAAGACAATAACATCTCCATGGGGATAAGCATGTGGCGGAACGACCGGACCACTGGAAAGGTTACATAGTGTACCTTTAATAAATTATGTAGAAAAATAGCAAGGGAAAAATGAGAGTTTTGCCACAGAAAGGCTGCTCCACTTCCAGTAAAAGGTACAAAAGGTTCAGATAATAAATGCGTTACATTGGGTCATAAAATACATTCAGAAAATTCTGATCTGTCAAGTTCATTTCACCGCGTTGCGTTTCCATGGCGAATAAACGTTGGCACCATTCATCACGTTCATAGCGGGCCAGCAAAAGGTGATCCAATTCGCTGGCGGTTCTGGTTGGTTGCTCGGCCGTACACTTGGCAAACGAGCGGCTCCGTGCGCCGTTTTTGGAGGGGTGTTGTCCTCTGTTTCTCTCTGTGTCTCCGCTCACTCCCCCCAAGAAGAGCCATTCCGTTCAAAGCGACTCGAAATCGATGGCGGGGGAGAAGGATTACAGACGGGCTGGTGTTTCTGCGGCTGTCTGGGGCCGTCCGTGCTGACACATCACGCTGTCTCTCACCTGACAGGAGCCACTGGCCTCGGAGGCACCAGGTAGGGAAGAAAAACATGGCCACGGCAGCGGGAGAAAAGATATTAGCCATCCTTGACTAATTCTGCGGTTAAATCTTCACTGTCCCTACAAGAATCTTCAATCAAGATAAGCACCCAGAGGCACTTCAATTATGCAACAAGAACAAGATGGGGAGAACCGAGAAGGAGGTTTTCATGTTAGCTAGTTCTATAAGTGGAGATTCCAAGGTAGTGCTAGAGTAAAAGGTGCTGCCCTCCTGTGGACTAAAGATTAAAGGTCCTACGTTACGCAAACTGGACTCTTGGAGCTTTAAGCCATGTTCTAACGCTGTTACCTCCTCAAAAACAGACCTGAAGTTGTGTTTTGTTTCATTCACACATGTTTGAGTAACACTTTATTATTAGTCTGTCTACATCTCCAAAGCGCAAAATGCTCCGTTCCACCTTGTGATGTCACGAAGCGGTAGTTTATGAGTTAACAGCTACTTTTACCTTTTGCTTGGTAGAGATTGGAAATTCCAGGGACGAAGCGTAGTTTATGAGTTAACAGCTACTTTTACCTTTTGCTTGGTAGAGATTGGAAATTCCAGGGCTGAAATGATGCAAATGATTCTAGTGAAGGTGTGTGGAGTTTAAAAACATAGTCTTATGCTGTATTATAAGTGCCACAGTTATGATAAGTCTCTTCATGTAAGAACTGTCAGAAAAGCAATGCCTAGAAACGAACTGACACCCACTGGGATCAAAATGAGATACTCACAGCAAGTATTGATTGAAAAATTACATTTATATGGGTCAAAGTTGGACGTTTTCCTGATCTACACAACAAGTCAAAAGTTTGGACACATTCTCTCATTCAGTGTTTTTTTCTTTATTTTTACTACTTCGTACATTTTATATACACACAGAAGACATCAGATATGTATATTAAGCAGGATATATGGAAATATGTTGCAAAGAAAAAAATGGAAATAACTCTACAATGTTTTTATGTGTTTTATATTCAGATCCTCAAAGTCTCCACCCTTTGCTTTGTCAAAAAATGTTTGAGTTATTTCACTTTTTTTCTTTACATACATAATTCCATATATCTCACTTACCATATTCAATGTCTTCTGTTTGTATATAACATGTAGAAAATAGTAAAATAAAGAAAAAAAAAACACTGAATGAGAGGGTGTGTCCAAACATTTCACTGGTCGTGTAGATCCTCACAATGAGCGAATTTTACTGTTTGAAATATTTGTTTTTTATTATCACTTATACGAAGGTTGGCGGTTCGAAACCCGCTCTCGACATAAACACCATTGGTAGAACGGCCAGATCGGTGCGATTCCAGCTCCCACAGATGAATGCTGTCATTGTGTCCTTGGGCAAGACACTTAACCCACCTCACCCACATTGTCTGCGTGTGTGTGTGAATGGGTGAGCGGTTCCTCGATGTAAAGTGCTTTAAAGGTGGTAAAACGCTATATAAAAATGTGACCGTTTACCATTTACCGCTGTGGTTTTGAAATCAAGTTTGAAATTTGAGCCTTGCTTCAGACGCTGTAGTTTGGACATGCTCTGGAAATCTTCTCTTAGTTGTCAGCGCTATCGTCTTTACCGCTACGCTCAAGTTGAAAATTTATGTTTTAATTTGAAGCCGATGTCTCCAATTTGTTACATCTCCCTGTTTGGCACTCAACAATGTTTATGGACCACGTACTAATCAGA
>JACM01046880.1:0-11846 GCA_000787095.1 Periophthalmodon schlosseri
AAAAATAAAAATAATACATAAAGAAGACAAGGAGACTTAATGAAGTAATTATAAAAAGGTGATTATCGCGAAAGAGACGAGACATGAGATTGGGTCCACGAAAATGATACTTTGAAATAATTTATCCATCCAATTATGAAAAATTGGGATAGTTGCCATAGCAATAGAGCTGGACGATATGGAAAAAAAAACCTAATGACGATTTCTCATATTGATCGATTTTCAATTCGAATTTATTTTGTCTTTTCAAAACCAAATAAAAGGCTTTTAGTACTGATTAATGAGCATTAACAATACAGACTTTTAATCTGTACCATTTAACACAAAAAACTGACAGGACTGGCTGTAGACCTATGGATTCAAAAACCCCAACCACATCATGGATCAAATACAGTTTGAGTATTATTTTCTTTTTATTCAAAAACAAATAAAAATTGCTTTTACTAAAATTATTGTTGCAGCTCTACAAATTCAATCAATATTAATTATTTATAATTTAACAAAACGTGCATCCTTTGTACAATACTGCCATGAGGAAAATATGTTTAAAATCCGTCTCGTGACTGAACCCCCTCCGCTTCTGTCCCTGAAGTCCCTGTGTCTTTCTTCTGATAAGAGTCTAAAACAGGAGCTGCCTCTGGGTCACTGCGACCTCCAACATCGACAAGAAAACAAAACCAGGTTTAAACCAAGGCTAAACTGGGGGACTAATCCAGGGCCAAACCAGAGCCAAACCAGGGGACTAATCCAGGACTAATCCAGGACCGAACCAGGATCAAGCCAGGATCAAGCCAGGAGCAAGCCAGGACCCAACCAGGACCTAAACCAGGAACTAAACAAGAAAAACAAACAAGAGTTGAGAAATGTACTGCTGTGACAGAAGTAAAGTCACACTCCCAACATGTTTTCACTGTGGCTTTGTCTCCATTAAAAAGACCCGATCTGATCACTGACCATTAGAAACGACTGAATTTCAATTAAAATGTGATTAATTGCACAAGTCCACTTTAAACACACGTCATCAGCTCGAAAACATGTTTTATGACAAAACTGCAGCATTTTTAAATCAAAATGAGACAATAAGATAAATGTGATTTTTTATGAGAAATAGTTGCAGCTCTCATATTTACAACTTAAAACTAATCGGCCTGTCACAATAACACAGTTTGAAGTGCGATATATTGCTGAAGTAAATATAGACGAGACCCAATAATACTGAAACCAAACCATAAACCAGAATTATCCACAAAAAAGTAGCCTACAATATTCTTAAAAAAAAATTGAGCTGCAATAAATAAATAAATATAAGAATGCAACACTTGACTTATTTGGTTGACTTATGATCTAGAATTACTAACTAACTAATTACTTATCATATTGCAGAAATAATAACCAAAAATGTCCCACTGGTACAAAGAAAAATGTACACACGATATATACTGACTCCCAAAAATGATGATTCCATCGGTCACATATTGAATGATAAGTCGCTATAGTAACCATCGGGGCCTAAAGACTAATATTTATTTATTTAGTGAACTCGTCAGCATTTTTGTTTTTGAGGATTATTTTTCACAGTTTCATGATGCACCATTTTACAGAAGCACTTTCTTAGCTTCACTGATTCTGATGGAATTTCACCCATTTTGTGGGTAAAATTGCAATGATTCAAAGTCTGTATTGTTTTTGTTTGGAAAATATCAAAGGCCATTTTTATTTGTTTTTAAAGCTACAGCATGTAACTTTCTGGAGATGGCACATCACCTGCATGATTCCATAGAAATAGAAAGAATTAAAACTATATGACATTCATGGAGATAGATATGTTTTATGCCATACTGTGAAAGATTATTGCCAAAGGAACAAAAATTACAAGGAAGCAGGAAGGGGGTCTACTTCAAATAAGAGTCAGGTTTGTGGAGATGCAAGCCCGCTCACAGCAAGGACGAATGTTTTTTAAAGTTTTTCATTTAATTTTTTGGCTAAAAGGTTACTTGCTGTGGCTTTAATAAGACAAAATAACAGTTTTAATAAGACAAAATAAAATGTAAAATTACGATATAATGATGAAGATGAGGAAGAAATGTGATTATGTTTTGTCCTATTACACCCAGGCCCAATGAGAGTGCTATAAAATAAAACAGTTTCTGGGCCTGGAGTCAGTGTCTGTGGGATCTGGGTGGCTCCGATATCATCTGTACATTATCCGTTTATTTGATTGTTGTGAAGCACTTTGGTCAGCTGAAGTGCCTTTAAATGTGCAATATAAACAAACTTGAGCTGAACTGAATTGGCTCGTGCGTAAACAATGCATGATTATAGTGGATCAGATGGTAATCGCTGTCCTCAAATGGCCCGAGTGAGAGATTAGCCAAGTCTAATTTGAGGATCACGCCCAAAAGGAACGAAGAAATCAAGAATGTCACAACCAAGGCGGAAACCACGGCTCTGTCCACATGTAAACAGGGAGGAATCCAAGCACAAACACAGGCTTTTATAATGAGGCTTAAGTAAGACGAGGGCTATAGTAGACTAAAGACACGTCCTGCTGATCGATTACACAACTAAGAAGAGCACATGGCAAAAACTCTCAAAGCTATTCCGTATCTGCGTGTATCTGACCCAAACTGCACTCACAAGACGACGCCTGCAGGGGGAGTTCATGCAAAAACAACTATTTAGGCAGAAAAAAGTACCAGGAAACTATGTATTTGCATAAAGAGTAAGGAGGGGCGGTATATCGTTCTAGCTTCAGCCGATATCGACACAGATTCTTCTATATCAGTATCGACCCATATTCGATACCAATATTTTTGTACTGTCCCACTCTTTGTGTGTGCCCTTTGTGAACAGACTAAAGGTGAAAATGGAAACAGTAGAGCTTTATATATCTCAAACATTCTAATAATTTTATGTCCCAGGTAAATACATGTTATTATTTGTGATCTTCAAATTAACATACAATTGTGGGCCTCACTATGAAAAATAAAAGCCAAATGTTGGTATCTGCAAATATTGGTTAGCAGGTCAAATATCAGATATCGGTATAGGCTCAAAAATAAATAAATAAATAAAATAATCCATATCAGCCCATCCCTAAAAAAGAATGAAAAAACTTGTGAATCATGAGTTAAATCTGCCTTTTTACATATAAAGAGAGATCGATATGGTTTTTTTTCATGGCCGATGCTAATATTCGATGGCTGATAAGTTCTGTAAATATCTTTGGGCCGACATGTTGGGCCCAAACTTAGCATTTTAAATTTACTACAAACTCACCCACAGCGCCTTTTTTTAAAACCACAAACTTATAAGAGCTGTGTAGTTCTGTTTTGTGCAGTTTTCTCTTTGCATTAAAGTGTTCAAATGGAGCTTTATGTGTACTCTTTAGGCAGCAGGTCGGCCAAAACTAAACATCGGCCTGTGCTTGAGATTTAAGGCTGATAACCGATATGGTGAAAGAGCAAATATCAGCCCAATGGCCATTATACCAGTGTATCTCTACATATAAATACCAAAAAATACCAGATCTTCATATAATTCACTCACTTCTCCCTTCGGCTGTTGCCCCCAAAATAAATCCTTATAATCTGAATAAAATGATTAGTCAACTAATACAAAACACCATTAACCGATTAATCGACTAAACAACTAAAGGCCTACATTAAGTAATACAAAGCATTTACAGATGACATTCCAGATAATGGCCATATATAAAAAGTCTTTACATTTATTGCCTTATTGAAATCTTTTTTTAGAATTTAAAAAATGTAGTGTCCTTGTTGCAGTGTTTGAAAACTAAATACTCTCCAGTCTTCAGAAGGACTTCAGCTACTGAGCCTGTAGCTTAAACCTCCACAAACATGTTCTGAAATGCATGAGATTATTGTATTAAGTTTAACAGTTCATATTTCAGCCTTCACCTAAAAGATATCACTTCTTTACATGTTTAAGAATAATACAACTCGAAAACTGTAATTATACATTTTTCTATTCGGGCTGAACGATTTGGGAAAAATATCTAATTGTGATGAGATTTAGATTTTTGTTTTATTAATAGGAATCTGTTCAAAGTTTACATTTTAAACTCATCCAGAGAACTGACAAAAAGACTGAAACATGAGCTGACAAACTAATACAAGAATCACATTTCAGAACATGTTTGTACAGATCTAAACTACAGGGTTAGATGTCTTATTCTGCATAAAAAAGACAGGAAATAATGTTGTTTGTGAAGGAAATGATGGTACTTCAAAAACTACATTCTTTGCGGTTTGGTTATTGTACTTATTTAAATTAAGATTTCACAGCCCTACTCAATATTTTCCATTAGGTCTTAATTATTTTGTATAAAACCTGCTGGCCTTGTGGTTTAGACCTCCACAAATGTGCTCTGAAATGCATGGGATTATTGTGTTATCAATAGGAGCTATCACTCCTTTACATATTTAAGAATAATACAACTCAAAATCTGCAATTATACATTTTTTTTCTATAATTTTCTTCAAGCCATTTTGTTATAATTGAGGTTAGGCTAAAACTGCAAATGAAAAAACTATATTCTAACCACAAGTAGTGTTGTCCAGATACTAAAATTTCAAACTCAATTTTGATACTAAAGAGCAGACTGGATACTCGATACCGGTTTTGATACCCAAATTTTAAATTGTACAATTTGTAATTTGCAACACTAAATAATAGTATTTGTTTATACCATGTGGTCTTAAACTAGTGCTGATAAAACTCAAGATGAAATGTTTCAAGTTCCAATTTTATCCAGTTATGTGTTGTTGTTTTTTTCAGTTTCAATACTTAAATGAGTATCTAGTTTCAATACTAGTTTTAGTATAGATCAGCATCTGATTTTCAACACTTTTGGTCGACTACTTACTACTACTACGGCCCCCTACTTTAAACATAAGAAAAGCATAGACAAAGCAAAGACAACACGCAAGAGATACTTCTACAACATAGTACATAGTATTTACATAAGAATCAAAATTAGGGGTTTACTATATATAACATTGTCATTTATCATTGACAAAAGGACACAACTTGGAATAAGCTACAATCAGTTTCAGGATTGATCGAACATATCCAGCTAATCTAACGCTACAGAAAATTAGATAAATGCATTTAAAACTCGAACCAGGCCAAAATAAACATCAGAATTTGGCAAAATGACGGTGATATCTCAATGAGACAAGACTGTGCATTCATCATTCAATCTGGCATCAGTGGCCCTGGTTAGTGGTAGATTTTATGGGTTGGAAAAGAAATTTAACACCAAAACACCAAATGAGAAAAACGTCAGTTGCTTTTACACCCTTCACATTTCACCGAGATGTTAAATTTGGCACCGACAGATTCCATTTTCAATCTGAGGAAGCTAACCCAACCTACAAGCTAATTTAGCCCATTCCGGATATAGCCCGCTGCCCAGTCAAATTTCGCCACTACGAAACGTGATATTTGGACTATTTTAACAACAGAAGCGCTATAAATCATGCCAGATGTAAAGATAATGTTTGGATGCACGCTAACGGGGTAAAATGTAAGATCTGAACCGAAATAAAAGGCCTACCTTGTTTTTTTGAGTCGCTCCCCCACTGAGCTGCCATTATCAGCTAACTATGCTAACAGGCTAACTAGCACGGCCAAACACGGAAAATGTGGCCACCGCGAATTTAAAGCTCTATCCAACGCTAACATCGGTGATTATCGGTGACAGTAAAAGAATAGCGTCCACATATATCAATGGACAACATTCATATAATCCAAGGGAGGCAGACTATTCACTATTTTCTAAGGCATTGGTTCAAGAGGTTCAGCTGCTGTGAAACTAGCCGCTAACGCCACCGCTAGCACGGCTCAGGCTTATCAACAGAGTGTCGATCGCAAAAAGTCAAACTATCAAAACCGCACGTATTCATTCAAGGAAACAAAATCACCACATCTTTAACAAATGATTTAACCCGGGCATGTTAACATAATCTATGAAAATGTTTAAGGTGGTTTAATATCCCAGGAATGATACAGAAATATGTTAAGAAGACTGGAAACGGATCTGATCTTGTATCGATTTTTAAGTCTGACAGGAGAAATAACAGTGCAGTTTTGGATGGATTTTTGGATAGAGGTGTGCGCATAATACAAAGGCCAGTTCCGTCCCGATAACTTAAATCAATACTAATTAAACTTTCTAATCATCACAAATATATTAATAACAGAAGACAGATTAAATAAGATAGATTTATGTATTGGGGAAAGCATTAAATTACATAAGAATATATATAATTAATGTAATTTGTTGCAATTTTTTCTCTCTTGCATAATTTTTTAATTTATAAACATTGACAATATTGTTTCATATTCATTGTGTGGGACAGTGTTTTTTTTTTTTGTTTTGTTTTTTTTGTTTTAGCTTTTATTTTTGTAATAATACATCGGTTTTATATAGCACTTTTCACGGTAACTCAAAGACGCTTCTCAATAGTGTAACATAAAACAAGGACAGGACAGACAAAACAAGTAGTGAGGAGGCAGTCCTTTGTGGGAGTGATAGGCTATGAGGAATAGGTGAGTTTTGAGCTGTTTCTGAAGGTGCTTAGTGAGTTTCTGTGAAAGGGGAGAGTTCCAGAGGGTTAGGGCAGTGATGGAGAAGGCTCGGTCCCCCAAGTTGTCACAGTCACAGTAGTAAATAAATCCGTTATTGTCAATTATTTCTGTTGTATTATATAGTTTTAAGGATGCCCAAAATCTTCATATAAAACCCTTTTAATGATAATACATTTACTACAAAGTACATTTTATATCCAATTACTACTTACTTATTACTTACTCAGTTTTACCTCTTTAACTCCAAATGCACTCTGGTTAGGAAGCACTGTTGTAGCTGTGGCCAAGTTCAGAAAGCTCAAATTATCCAGCACCAGTTATAAAATAGTAGTTGTATTTTATTTTTCAAGACACAAACACAACTCAATACAAACACTGAAATATATACAGAAACAAATACATAAAGTTACATGTAATACACTGTACAGCGAAGAAACACTTCACAGTCAGTTAAATATAATCTTTGTAAATAAAACAAATATTGATCCATATAGAAATATTACAATGAGACTATTTACATATTTACAGTGTATCTGCTTTAATAAGGCCATTACAAAGGGTTGGTTCAAGATGGATGTTCTGAACAACAACAAACCAATAATCTGTCATTACCATCTTCAAATGTAAATTTTTTTTGTATTGTCCTTGTTTATTAAAAGGGGACATATCAGATTTATAAGAATATGTTCTGTTCTTATAATTTTTTTTGCCACATTTACATCTGCAGTTAATGTTTTACAACTTAAAGCCACTGTGTGTAACTTTTTATCAAAAAAAAAAGAAAAAAAAAAAAGACTAAAATAGAAGCATGTTTGTTTGTTTTTTATTTTGAAAAACTTCCTTCCTGTGTCCATACAATGAGCAGGCTTGCATCTCCACAAACTGGACTCTCCATGTGCTTGTTTCCATGGAAATGTTATTCCTTTGGCTATAGTCACACAGTATGGCATAAGACTCATCTATCTCTACGGACAATGTTTCAAAGTATGTTTTTTACTTTCTATTTCCATGGAATCATGCAGGTGACCTCCACCAGAAAGTTACATACTGTACCTTTAAATACTGTCTTAAATTATGTTCTTTGTGGCATTTGTTTTTTCAAGTTCAAATGCTTTATTGATTTGTTGCTTGGTTTGGACGCCCTCTGCTGGTAAAAGTATGGAATATTGGAGTATTGAAGCATTTTGAAAAGACAATTGGCTTTTATCAATAATAATCAAAACAGATGCTTTGAAATGAGAGAAATTTGTGATTAACTTCCTGGGTTATATTTTTTGTGTATATAGTTTTAGTTAAATGTTTTCATCAGATGTAGACACCCTCACCAACGAGTTAATAATGTATGAAGAAATAGGTACTTTTTGAGGAGTAAACATCACCTAACAGTCCATTTAGCATTATAACCCCTTTTAACTCATTTAGTATACTTAAAAGTATACAACAGAGTATAAGTATAAAACAGAACTAGTTCATTTTGAATGATTTGCAGTGGTCCAAAGTTCCTCACTTACCTTATGCATTCTGAGCATCCTAATTATTCACCACACTGAGTTCTTAAGGGCTTTTCACAACTTTCAGAGACCAGAGTAGAGTTTTGCCATCATGTAACAACTGTGGTAAAACTAATGCATATCCTGATTATTGCACAATAAAAGGCTTTATAATTAGATGCAGACAGTACACGGCAGACTTATTTTGACCTCAAGAGCTGTTTACACAATATATCTGTGCTGGGGCAAGTTTGCTCAAATCCATGGATACTGGGCCTGTATGTTTTGGCTATAATGTGCTTAACTTTTTAATGTTGCTTTTCTTCAAAAACTTGAAAATTCATTCTAATAATTTGATTGCTCAAACTTCAGTATTTGCCATCTTTTTTCATGTTCAGGTGTTGTTACTGTTCAAAAATACCTCACCGTCACCTGCTTACTGCATGAAGATAGATAAGTTTAATGCCATGCTTTGGAACTTTCCAGGCAAAGGAGTGATATCTCATCTAAGACCATAGTGGAGCTTTAAAATATAATTGTTGTTTATCGTCCCGTTTGCTGCCCGACAGAGTTGTCACGATGCTAAAATTTCAAACTCGATTTTCAACATTAAATGGCAGTACTTTCTTTTCTATTCCGATGTGGCCTTGTATCTGTGTAATCCCTCAGTCGTCCAGTAGGTTCCATTGTGGTCCATGGGCGTATAATAGTCTTATGCTTATGTGGTCTTATACTTGTTCTGATACAGCTCAAGATCATTCTAAAGCTATTCAGGAAAGGTTCATTTCGGTCCTGTGAATGTGTCTGTTTTAGTAACGATACCTGCTCAAACGAGTATCTAGTTTCGATACTAGTTTTAGTATTGATTAGTATCTGATATTTTATACTTGTGACAAAGGGTTATTTGCACTTCTGCTGTACTTGTCCCCATGATTAGAACCATGAAGTGCAGTAATACAAGATTAAACAAAGTCCAAACACAGCAATGCATTTTCAGAAATTTTCCTTGTAGAAGTTGAACCCAAAGTTTTCGCACTCGGCTTTGATGACTTTGGCCAGAGCCGGAGAGCCGCAGTAAAACACATGCACTTTGCCTTTCTTCTCCTCGGACACTTTCTGAAAAACCTGGAAACACAACATAAAGTTAGTGGCTAAAACTGTACTTCTTAATTTAGTTGATGAAATTATTGAAATGATGGTTATTAAAATGTATGCCTATAGCAGTATCTTCAGCAGTTAGCATGGTGACACAATGCACACATTAGCAAATTAAGTTTTAAGATCTGAAAACTCAAGAATACAATATGTGATAGTAGTTCCTGCTAAGACAGTTCTTATGGTCAGATAGTGTTAAAACAAAGCCCAGAAAGTCTAATTTGAGTAACAGATAGAGATAGAACAGCTGCAAAGTACCTTTATAACCATTTAACCAGCTCATAACTATGTAAAAATGTAACAAAATACAATTACATGCCAAAAACCTTCCATTTTATCAGTCCTGTATGGTGAATGGTAAATGGTCACATTTTCATATAGCGCTTTTCCACCTTCAAGGCACTCAAAGCATTTTACATCAAGGAACCACTCACCCATTCACACACACATTCATACACCAGTGTACACAGACACTGGAGGCGAGGTTAAGTGTCTTGCCCAAAGACACAACAACAGTATTCATCTGTGGGAGCTGGAATCATACCGCCAACCTATGGGTCAGAGGATCTGATTGCTCTCCCATGTATATGTCAAGAACGGGATTCGAACCGCCAACCTTCAGATTAGTGGACAAACACTCCATCTGAGTTACTGTCGCCCCATTTAATTATTTAAGTTTAAGTTAAGTTAATATAAGAAAGTCCCACTGAACTTCTCGCTACAAAAACATGGAAGGGGTGAGCCATGCAATCTCCCCCATAAAAAAGACCCAGTCAATCTACAGTAAGTCTCAAACTAAGGACCTTCTGGATATGGGGCAGAAGTGCTTTTTAACACTGTACCATCCTGCTTATCTCGACCAGTGAGAGAGCTTAGTCTGACCTTGCCCCACTCGGGACGTCCCGGCTGCGTCCTGGTCCTCAGTCCTGTGATGGAATCTCTCTTCTCTTTTTTGGCGAGGAGGTCTAGCGCCATCTGCAGTCCGATGGCCTTCATGTCGTTTTTACTGAGCGCTGACGTCATGTACATGTGCATCTCCAGGAAACGCCCTGAAACATGAACACCAATGATCAACTTATAATCCAGACAATAACATGACTTTTAATATGCAAGAGGCCCCCCTTCAGGACAAATAAGAGTCAGGTTTGTGGAGATGCAAGCCCACTCACAGTAAGGATGAATGTTTTTCTAAGTTTTTTCGGTAGAATAAAAACACTGAAAATGAAAAAAAAAACAAAAAAACATGATTTTATTTTGGTCTATTTTTTTGGCTAAAATGTTACATACTGTGGCTTTAAGTAAGTACCAAAATTGCATTAGAGTTGCAATTTATGTTTTCAAGTTATTCAGTTTACAGTTCACATTTTAAACACATTCAGGGGCATCAACATTTGAGAGACTAAAATATGAACCGATAAACCAATATGAGAACCACAGGAAGTCTATGAATTGTAATCATTTTTCTCTATATATTGTGCAGCGCTAATAGATGACATTAATTAGTTAGTCGAATAGAAATGTGTTGACAAAATTAGATGATTATTTAAAACACGTCCAGAGTTCCTCACCTTCTGGCTCTTCGTCGGCTTGGTCCAGTTCCAGTTTGGTGAGTAAACTGACAAACCACTCAAATGACTTCTGGTCCCGATTTATCCAGATAAAGTCCACCTTAAGAGGCAAAAACAAGAGGAAAACTTACGAAAACTGCTCTTCAATAGTTACATTAGATAAAGAATAAAGTAGGTATGTGAAATTAGACTATAGGTAGATTTGTCCCATGTATTTGTATCTGACCCATCTTACAGGGCCACTGGGGTTAAACCTGTCAGAAGCACGCACCTATATCTATATTTTGAGATGGGTTTGGTCAGGAGTACCTGGCTAGACACGTGAAGAACATGTTTTTTTTATCACAAACAGTCAAACTCTAAAGAAAGGCTAAAATTGGACTAAACCAGGGCTAAATCAGGAATAATCAGGAATTCATTCTTTCAATAATAAATATTCTAACATATTTATAAGTCATTGAGATTATGATAAGCATCCATCCATCCATTTTCTTCCGCTTATCTGGGGCCGGGTCGCGGGGGCAGCAGTCTAAGCAGGGACTCCCAGACTTCCCTCACCCCAAACACGTCCTCCAGCTCCTCCGGTGGGATCCCAAGGCGTTCCCAGGCCAGCTGAGAGACATAGTCCCTCCAGCGTGCCCTGGGTCTTCCCTGGGGCCTCCTCCCGGTGGGACATGCCTGGAACACCTCCCTAGGGAGGCGTCCAGGGGTCATCTGGAACAGATGCCCGAGCCACCTCAACTGGCTCCTCTCGACGTGGAGGAGCAGCGCTTCTACTCCGAGTTCCTCCCGTGTGACCGAGCTCCTCACCCTATCTCTAAGGGTGCGCCCAGCCACCCTGTGGAGGAAGCCCATTTCGGCCGCTTGTATCCGCGATCTTGTCCTTTTGGTCATTACCCAAAGCTCTTGACCAAGAGTGACTGTAAATCGAGAGCTTTGCCTTTCAGCGCAGCTCCTTCTTTACCACGACAGACCGATACAGCGATCTGCCTGTCAATCTTATGCTCCATCCTTC
>KN469472.1:0-11627 GCA_000787095.1 Periophthalmodon schlosseri
TACCAAGACATAACATGGTTTGTAGACCTAACAGCTATTTACGATTGCATGTGACAAGTTTGTGTTGTGTGTGAGAGAGAGACATGTGTGTGTATGTGTGATATTTCCGTGATTTGGAAGGGTGTAAGGTGGAGACAGCAGAGGAGAATGCTAGTACTAGCAATCCGTAAGTGAGAAAAGGAGATATAGAGAATGTATATAGGAGAAAAATAAATAAATAAAATACCAAAAAGAAAGGAAAAAAATATGATGATACCAATAAAAAAAAATATATATATATATATAAAAAAATAATTTGGTGTTGTGATCGGTTAAGCCCAGTTTTGTTTTTATTTATTTATTTATCTATTGTTGCTGTTGCCTGACCCTCAGGAGGCAGCTAGCTGAGTAGGTGCACCATCTTCAGACCATCTTTAAACAATGCTGTGTTTTTGCATTGTGTCACCATGGTGAGCACTGAACATTCCACCATAGATACATATGCATTACACCACCAGCGTGATGTCACTGCAAAGTATCAATTCCAATTCTCACTTACCCACCATCTCACTCAGCTCATGTCGTCACGGAAATACCTTTCTCCATCCTCCACATACCACATAACCAAACCACGAGCTGTAGCCCAGTTCTCGTGTTGCATAGTCTACTTTTCAATCTCAACCCGCGGATTTGTTGCTGCCCGTGCTCCATTATAGACTCCATATAAAAGATAGATGAGGAGCATTTAGAATGTGCAGAGGAACAGTCCCATAGGAGATGTCCGCATTACTCCTCTGGCAGCGTACTTTTTGTAGAGACACTACTTTAGACAGAGTCCGTGCTCGCGTGTGTTTAGTCCAGTAAACATTGGAGTGGGCAGGCATGCTAGCACTAAAAGATAGCGCATGCCATTTAAGTGTATTTGAATGGGAGTGGGGGAAATCAAATGAGAACGTAGCCTTGAATGAGAAGGACATGGTACGGGGGACTATTGCTCTACTAGAATCAATGTATATTTGCTTTATAGAGTTTCACGTTGGACAGTTGGTTAACATTGTTTACATTTTGCACCAGCTAGATTCCACAAATTACTTATGGTCAATCCCGGCAATAGTTTAGGCTCATGTGGGTGTGTTTTGCAGGTGTAAATCACATCGCAGGGACTAAAATCTCTACAAACACTCACTTTATGGTGACAAAAATCAGGTTATCATAAGGTAAACCCTTTGATTAGCTCAACAACAGTTTAAAGTTCAGATATGGACTAAAATATGTTAAGCTTAGAGTTTAGTTTAAGGTTAGGCAAGTACTAACCTGTGTCAGAGAAGTAATATTACACTATGTAGTTACTGTGTCAAGAAAGTTACCGTATTTTCCTGAGTATAAGTCGCACCGGAGTATAAGTCGCACCAGTCAAAAAATGCATAATAATGAAGAAAAAATATATATATTTGACATATAAATCGCATCTGAGTATAAGTCGCACCCCCGGCCAAACTATGAAAAAAATACGGTACATTACTTTGGATTACATTTTTTTTTTGCAATATTGTATAAATGAATCAAATATGCAATTTTATGTTTCATTAAAGACATTTAAATAGGAGTAAACAAAAAATGACTCACACCAACTGTACAAATGAGTAACATGTCCTCACGAGGCTACAACCCGCTTCTCTCTGAGGTAGTGCCTGACAGTAGAAGTCATGTCTAAGTAACTGAGTATTTTGTTAGAAATTGTAATTTAACTACAAGTATTTTCACAGTAAGGCATCGCACGACTAACTTAACTTTAACACAGTACACAGCGGTCTCATTTCTACCGCAAGAACTGCTTATACCATATATCTGTACTGGGGACAAACTTTGTTCAACTATATATAGAAAATTTGGATACAGCTGCTAACGCTGTGAACTACAGAGACTACAGAGACTACGGACCACACTAACCCTGGACTAGACCTGGGCTAAATTTGGACTAGAACAGGACTAAACCAAGACTAAACCAGGACAAATGGAAATTAAAAAAAAAAAAATCCATTTAATGACTTTGACCTATGGAAGTAGAAACTTTTTTAAATAACTGGATATAATAATAGTAGTTATCTTGGTTCACTTCTGAGGCACCGGGATGCAATGTTCTGAGCACAGGAAAAACATAAACGCGGAATACTCACGGCTGTGGATGAAAGAACTGCTTCTTAGCATTTTACCATTACAAGTTGAGGTAAGTGAGGGAAATATGGGATGCAAGACAGAGGTTTGTAGTTGTCAAAGTAAAGGGAGAGACACAACCGTGAAAGTCATAATGATGATGGGAATGGAAATCGAAGAAATTTGTTTCTTACTAACAAACAAATTGAAAATGAACAAATGACCCCATATCCAACAGTGTAAAAATAAACGGACAATATTTTTACCTCAGTAGAACACCCAAGAGCCTCTGGACACCTGTAAACAAACGTGCAATCATTAATCAAATTGTTCCTGTTTTTTTTTTTTTGAGAAATAAATACTAGCAACAAAATCTAAAATCATTATAATGCAGTGTTTTAAAGTGTTTAGCAGGGTTACATACCAGGAGGTCTCAGTGTGGAGTTGAAGCCACAGCAGCAGATATCTGGAAATTAACACTGATGGGACTTTCGGCTCTTTCAGGGGATCCGAATCTTTTGGATCTGTTCATTTCAAAGAGCCGTTCAAAAGACTGGTTCTTTTACTATGTTTGTATGTATTTATATGACAGAAATCAATGTGAGAACTCATTTTAACTACAAAATAATCACTGAGAGAAATGACCAAGCCTCAAATGTGTTTAAAATGGTTCAAACTGAAAGTGGGAGTGTTTACCTTTTGAAATTATGAAATAAAAAATAAAAAATTGCATTACAATAATAATAATAATTTAAAAAATCTAGTTCTGACTCATGTCTCCTGCTCTGCTTCTGTGCTGATTCTTGTAATAGTTCAGGGTTAATCAGTATAAAAATGCATAAAAATTAGAAAAATTCTTTTAAAAAATGAGATCCCGTTCCAGACATTAAGGAAGTTCAGGGTAATCAGTATAAAAATGCATAAAAATTAGAAAAATTCTTTTAAAAAATGAGATCCCGTTCCAGACATTAAGGAACCGTTCAAAAGAGCTGACTCATTTATAATGTCACGTTCCTAGAAATCAACAACACAATGAATCCATTGCACCTTTTCAGTGATGATGAATATGAAGACTGCTTTACAAACAACAAACCAGTACTAATACAATGTGATGTATTTCTCTGAGAAAACATGTCTGATGGGTGATATTGCTGCCAGTGTTAGCAAAGGTAGGTTATTAACTATAAAGTTTTACCAGTCTATTAGTAATACTGCTGCACGATGCATGATACTGACTAAAAAGAAACAACTAATGTAAAGATTACACTTACCTTTTTACAAATGGAGAGACAAAGCCAGAGCCACATTCGATGAATCAGACCTTCACTTCTTTGTTTTATCTACATAAATCCAGTAAAGATCCATGTCCATCAATGTTAAAATAGGACTAGGTCAAACTAGACTGTAGAGCTCAGACTCCTCTGTCATGAGACAAAGACATGGCCCAACACATGTGCCCCAAGAGAATAAATATTGTACTATACCGTAAATTCAAACGGTAGGCAAGTTTATTTGTATAACACAAGTCGTACACAAAGAGAAAAGACATTAAAATCACAACACAAACAAATCAAAACATAAATAATCATCATAAAATGAACATTAAAAGAGAAGAGGCAGAATAAAAACCTTTCAGTCATATGCACAGCTAAACAGAACTGTTCTGAGCCTGGATTTGAACATTGTCAAAGTAGAGGCCTGTCTCACATCTTCAGGAAGACTGTTCCAGGTTTTAGCTGCATAAAACTGAAACGCTGATTCCCCATGTTTAGTCCTGACTCTGGGCACCAGCAGGAGGCCGGTCCCTGAAGTCCTCAGAGTGCGACATGGTTCATGTGGCACTAACATGAGGGAGATGTACTTTGGTGCTAGGCCATGGAGAGACTTGTAACAGGCAGAGCTGCTTTAAAGTCTATTCTCTGAGCCACAGGAGCCAGTGCAGAGACCTGAGCACAGGACTTATGTGCTTGTACTTCCTGGTTCTAGTCAGAGCAGCAGCGTTCTGGATGTACTGCAGCTGTCTTAGCGCTCGTTTGGAGAGGCCAGTGAGCAGGACATTACAGTAGTCTGACCTACTGGAGACAAATGCATGGATTTAGGGGCATTACCTTGCATAATATACGGTAATCTACATTTTTAAAAGAGAGAGGTTAATTACTGTTGAAAATTAATGTATTTTTACGGAAATATTTTACAATGCTGGTACAGCTAATTTACAGAATAATTTTAAAACATATTATAAAGTTATTCCTCATGGCCTTATGCATTCTGACCATCCTAATTAGTCACCATGATGAGTTTATAAGTGCTATAAACTTTCAGAGACCAGAGCAGAGTTTTGCTGTTACGGTAATGCAAAGAAACAAAAAATACAAAATTAAAAAATTTAAATTAAAATAAAATAAATTGGGTACAGGTATTGTATACAGAAATGTAATATTTACACACTATTTGATATTAGATTAAATGAAATGCCTATAGGGATTAAATATATTATGATTGCAATTAGACATTTTAAACTCAGACTTAACTTAGAATGAAACCTGGATTAGATCAGGACTCAACCAGGTCAAGAACAGGAGCAAACCAAGTCCCCATCAGGGCTAAAATAAAGAATAATTCAAGACTAAACCAGAACAAATGCAACAAAAAAATTCATTTAATGACTTTGACATATGGAAGTGCAGAAAACATGGGTAAATGACTAGATAAAATAATAGCAGTTATCTTGGTTCACATCTGAGGCATGGGGATGCAATGTTCTGAGCACAGGAAAAAATAAAAATTGGTAATGATTGCGAAATGGTCTTTTGTGTTCGCTGCTGAAAAGACACACAAAGATGAACGTTGCATTTCTTTGCAAAGGCAAATTGACCACCAGCTGAAATCTCCCACAATGCTCTGTCAAATGGCCATCTAACTGCCCGCCTAGACTGGCCCTGACAAGTAAAAGTGGCTATTTCTGCTCTGAAAAGCGTAGCTCATTTATGGGATGCGGGTCTTGATATTAGCGTTTCAAATTGGTCGGCCGCTGTGGGTTATTTTTTGTTTTTTATTAATTTATGAATAAACCAATTTTGAATATTAGTATAAACCATTAAAGGTATTACGCTAAATTGACTATTGCTACCACCAACAAGCCCAGCTACTTTTACCTTTTGTTCAGTAGATTGGAAATTCCTGGGCTGAAATTATCCAAATGATTCTAGTGAAGGTGTATGGAGTTTAAAAACACAGTGTTTTTTGTATTATCACATGACATCACAAGGTGGAACACAGTGTTTCCAGTTTCAGAGAAGAAATCGGCCTAAATATGCAGGGTTTGTGTGTTAAACATGTGTGAATGAAACAAAACACAACTCCAGGTATGTTTTTGATGAGGAAACAACATTATAACATGTTCAAAAAAATAGCATATGGGCCCTTTAACAGTTTCATTCTTCCTTGTTCATGCTTGTTGAACATTTCTTCCAGAGTAGGAGATGATTATTTTAAGACAAAATATATAACAATAAAATAATCAATGTATATTTGTTTTGTTTTTTGTTTTTTTTTGTTCTTTTTCTGTTGTGATGTCTGCCACCTTCTTGTCTTGAGATGTTATAGTTATATGTATCTTGCATTTATTTAATTACAGAGGTTTTTATTGCAAAAAAAGTTAAACCTTTTTTTATGTTTTGTCTTTTTTAAAATAACAAAACAAAAAACAAAAAAAAAAAACTTTGCTGCCATCTGCTTGTTTCCATGGACATATTGTTGTTTTGCCTGGAATTAAAAGTTACCTATCACAATGGAGACAACCACTAGGTCTAGTTACTGGTCAGATCTGTGGAGAAGTGATCCCTCTAAGAATGTATGTCATTCAAGGTATCTTTCAGCAATAAAAACACTGGCTGTTCCCAAGAGCAATTCAGTTTGTAGATCTCTGGTCATGCCAACAAACCATAAATAAAATCATCAGGGGACACATTAGCAAATTTACTTTCCATTTAAAGCTTTTATGGAAGAAGGAATAAAAGAAGTCTTTTGTTGTGAGGTGACAAATCAAAAGACCATCCAAGGTTCTCTAGCTGCTAACGGAACACTTCTGAAGAACATCTAAGATCTTCTACCTGCTATTGGGACAAGTCTGAGGGACATTCAAAGTCCTTTAGCTGCTATAGAAACAAGTCAGAGGAATACCCAAGGTTCTCTAGCTGCAATGGAAACAAGTCATCCAAAGACCTGTAGAAGCAATAGAGAGAAATCTAAAGAACATCCCAAGGTCCTCTAGCTGCACCATGAACTTATCAACCCCTCTCCCCCGTCAGAGCGCTATCACAACACAATCAGCATGCACCTCGCTAATGAAACAACTGCACGTCGCACCAGGTTAGTCAAGTTGTTGTGTACAGTTTTGTATCATGTTTTTGTATATTTATGGAGAATTATGTGGGAGCATGGGTGACGTAGGCCTGAGCATTGCACAGAATCGTACAGCTAATCATATGGACGGTTCGAATAGAGGAGAGGTCGCTAAAATACTGAAACATGCACGGATGACATATTTTTGATTAGGAGTTATAATGTGGTAAAAAGCTCAGAAAATCGATTTTGCATAATACCCCGTCTTTAAGTTATACAATATAAAATAACAAGACTAAGGCGTAATAATTAAAAAAAAAAAAAGACTTAAATAAGAATTATCCACAACACCTCGAATGCCCTGATGGAATATGAAAGAAAAACAATTAAAATCTATGATGCTAATGGGGCTTTTTGTGACAAAGCCACATGCTGTGGTGGTCAAAACAAGCCCGTCCAACCAAATTATGTTAAAACCAAGGTCAACAATGCACCCTGCAGGCTTAAGCAAATTGCCTTTTTGTGCTGCCGACCTCTCTACTATTAACTATGGAGCTAATGGAAGATTCAAAAACAAACTGTATTTTGCTAGCGAGCCCACACCAACCCGACTTCAGACATTGTTTATTCAAATCAATACTATTTATTATTTAAGACGTCTCTCCACGCCTGACAGAACACACGCACACATGCGCGCACACAGAGCAGTTCTATCATGGTTTTGACACCAACTCGATGCTCAACCGGTCTAATTTTGAAGCAATTTAGCCCCCAATTACCGGCGTCTCCTGCGCATTACCTATACGCGTTTGCTGCCCACTGTCAAGGTAATGCTCTGGAACCATTTCAGACGCAGATAAAACGCGGCAGGCACAATAACCGGGACAATATTAGTGGGAGATAAGGGCAGTTTATTTCTCCACGTTTCAGAACCGCCTTCAGCGCTCCAGGATAGTGCAATATTTACTTGGATATAGTCTATTATGGGCAAAATTGTATATGCATTTTTGAAGAGAGAGGAGAAAGTCAACGCTTAAAAGGTGGACAGTGTATTGCATCTATGCTTTTCAGGTGGGGGGTCTTCTACCTGCTTAATGGAGATGTTATTGCTTTGAAAAAAACTTGAAAAACGTGGATTGTCTCTGTGAGTGGGGTCGCCTGTTCACGGATCTGCATGTAGTGCGCCTTTAAAGTGGACGTGTGCATTCTTGTGGCTTTTTTGGCTTTTAAACATGTTGAAATTAGCATTTCACAAAATAAATATAATGTCTACATTTGGAAAACTACACTTCCGTGTTCATGGAGGTATTCAGGCGTTGGACCATCCTCCTTTGTCAGCAGTGGAAAGGAACAGTGAAAAAATTATGAAATGAATGCCTTAGGCAGCATGAATGCTTTGCTAATAGAGCCAAGTGTTCTTTGCAAACACTATTTGACTGCAGAACAAGTCCTGTGATGGTTTATGCACTTAAGGTTTTGAAAATGTTATATTCGCCAAAAAACACTTACCTACGTTGGATAAATTTCACATTTGCTTTTGTGACTGAGTCTCCATTCCCTTTGCTCTGCACACTAAGTCACTCCCCCTTCAGAGCGCTATCACAACACAATCAGTCTGCATCCTGTTAATGAAACTACTGCACATCACATCAGGTTTGTGAAGTTGTAGAGTATTGTTTTGTACCCGCTTTTGTATGTACCATCTACTCATCAGGCCTCCACACACAGGTCTCCAACATCCTGCAGGACCCTACACACCCTGAGAACAGTCTCTTCTGCACCCTCCCCTTGGGGAGACTTCAACTCCCATCACACGCACAAACAGGCTGTGCAACAGCTTCTACCCACGAGCAGAGGATGTGCTCCAGACGCCCACGCACAGATAAAAGGCCTAAAGGGAGTCATCAATTTATTTATTTAATTAATGTGTTTTTATTGATATAAATGGGAGAATGTGGATATTTACTCATTTTTACTGCTGCAGTTTTGCTCTATTAAAGTTTCATTGTATTTTGTACAATGACAATCTAATCTAATCTAATTATGGAAAATTGCCATGCAGGATCAAGGGTGACCTAGGCTTATGAGCTGAGTCTTGAACAGAATCATACTGATAACTGTAAGGAGGGTCTGAGTACGGCCTGGGAGAGGACGCTAGGTTATTCAAACATGCATGGATCATATATAAAACCACTTCAGGTATTTCTGATGAGGGAATGTTAGAGTAAACTGATTAGTGAGTGACCAATGTGGAGTGCTACGGGAGCGATCTCCAAAAGATACAATCACGGTCAGGAGTACCTAGCTGGAGGTTTAGCTTATTGCGTGTTTAAAGTTGATGGGGGAAAGCACTGAGAAAACCCCTCACACACGAGAACATGCGTAGTCCACACAAAAAGGCTCTAAGTGACTCACGAATCTTACCCACATCTTTATGGCTGTGAGGCGAGAGTTCAAACCATTGTTTCACCTCTCCACCTTCTTTGTCTTTTATTACACTGAAGAAATCACCTAAATTAATGATCAATTCTTCACACTCCTATTCAAGGTACTACATTTGGCGTCTGAAACTATGCTGTGAAGAAAAATAGCTGGTATTAGGGTGTCAGATCCAATGTGTTTCAAACTGTGGGGAATAAATATTGTTGATTAAATGTTCGATGGTGTCCTCTTCAGATGAGATTAAATGAGAAGCAACATGGCAGGTTTTCAATACAGGTTTGGGCGTCACAAATCCTTGTCACCAAAAATCAGCTACAACAATGTACAAAGAGCCCCTGACCCTGAAGTGTAAGGAGGTAGAAGTTACATTGACTTAAAGATACAGTTGTGTTTTTTAAAGGAAGTGGACAAATCTGCACACTACAACTTGACAAACCTGATGCGATGTGCAGTAATTTCATTAGTGGGATGCAAGCGGATTGTATTGTGATAGTGCGATGAAGGGGGAAAGACTTGTGGAGAACAAAGGGAGGGGCATCAAAAACATGTTAATTCGTTGTTTTTTGGCAAATGTAGCAAGTTAACATAATGATCTAAATATACTATATTATTATTATTATTTATTATTTATTTTTTATATTGTTACGTAGTTTCCCTTATTACCTAAAGGCACTAAACCTGATTTGTACCATCTTAAAAAAGACTTACTTTAACCTCAAGAGCTGTTTATACAATATACCTGTACTGGGGCAAAACACATTTTGTACATGAAAAAAAAAACAAAACAGGTACAAGGACTTTAAAGGACATTATGTAACTTTTTATGAGAAGGTCTGCCATGGAAATGTTATTGCTTTGCCTGGAATATTCCACATTACGGCATTTAACTTATCAGGCAGGTGCCACCACAAGGTCAAGTTGCGGGTCAGATTTCTGGAGAGGCGACCCTGCTCACAATAAGAATATTTCTGAGCAATAAAACACATAATTCTTACTGTTACCAAAATTAATACTATGGAATATTGCAGACAAAGCCATACTATCTCCATGGAGACAAGCAGGTACGTAGGCAAATAGCAGAATGGAAATAAACTTAACTTAATCAATTTTTTGGATGTTTTAATAACACAAAAAATACCTTTAAAAATGTTCATTCTTGCTGTGTGCGAGGTCACTGCTCCACAGATACGACTTGTAACTTGGCCTGGTGGCATCTCTTGCTTGTCTCTATGGAGGTTTACAGGTGGCAGGCCCTCCCCCAAATAGTTACACAGTGGACCTTTAAGTTCTTGGAAACACCTCATGAATTTTTGCTGCATGGAGCAATCTGTCAGGAGCAATGGTTGTCCTGCTAACCCTCGAGCTGGCTCACAAGTACCTAGCTCGAGGACTGACCTATATTGTGCATTTAGGATGGGGAGCACCAGGGGAAAACCACCCAGACAAAGGGAAGACATGAAAACTCCACACAGAAAGGACATAGATTGCTCGAGAAGTAAACCAGGGCCTTGGTACTATGAACACTTAGTTACTCAATCCTAGCATCACATCACAGACAGTTATATATTGTACTCAGAAACTTGTATGGCCGCCAGTGGTGGAAGGTAACGAAGTAACAGTAGCAAAGTACTGTACTCAAGTAGAAATTTTAGGTATCTATAGTTTACTTAAGTACATTTTACAGTGTATACTTTTTACTTTTACTTCACTACATTTGGGAGCAGGTGTCTATACGTACTTTCTACTCTGCTACATTTTTGAACTGGGCTGAAAAGTAAAAGTACTTTTCATATGAGTTGAGGGGTTATTTTTACCATGTTCGTGGTAACATCCTGACTAAAGTTTTCGAGTTCAAGCTTCGGCTTTGAGCAAACAAAAATGAATACACAAAATTCATGAGAAAAATTTAGAAATTGATTTGTAAAGTCTTTTTGAATTTGTATTTATACTGTTGACCAAGATCTGTATCAATTTTAAATCAATATCACTACATTTAACACTGTAACAAATTAACAGCAGTTGTGTGAAATACTTTTACTATTTTTAAACGAGTACTTAAATACTTTTACTTGAGTAGATTTTTTCATATCGCACTTTTACTTTTACTTGAGTAACTTTTACCTCTGTATCTGTACTTTTACTTAAAAACTGAGTACTCCACCACTGAGAGCCACAAGATGAATTGACACTGAATCGAAATCACTATTTGAATGGACAAAATTAGCAAATCCCAAAGACTGCATTTTTGAAGTACTATAATCTTCTCTACACATGACTAAATATCTTATTCTGCTTAAAAACAGCTAACTCTGAGCTAAGATCTGTTCTGAAGAGTGATTCTTGTTTAAATTTGTCAGTTCATATTTCAGGCTCTCTTTAATTTCTCCTGGACATGTTTAAATGTTAACTCTGAACACAATCATTAAAACATAAACTGCGAATCCAATCCCGCAATTAGATATTTCCCCCCAAATCATTCAGCCCTAGTTACTTGCACTTTCGGTAGATTTGACATAATTCCACCATATGTCTCGCGACCTCTTTACGTCTGGCTTAGTTTCACGAAAAACTTACCTGGATAGATTAATTGGGGTGACAAATCTGGCCCACTTCTTCACGCGCACTGCCGCATCTGCTCTGTGCCTGTGCGCTCGTGCAACCTGATAACCTATTCCCCCCGCCTAACCGCCGGCCCGCCTACCCCCAAC
>KN469472.1:11660-35161 GCA_000787095.1 Periophthalmodon schlosseri
GCCCCCCCTCCCCCCACCCCCCCCCCCACCCCCCCCCACATACCCCCCCCCCGTAGGTGTATACTGTCCCCTGCCACTTTAACACCTGTTTAACTCCCCGTGCCAATCGACCGTCCAACCCGTTCACTCCGCTAATGAGGTCCCCCCTGGCTCTGCTGTCATGTACGGAGGACAGATAATGTCAATATTAACCAGTCTGTCACTTCCGTAGAGTCCGCAGACGGAGATTTTTTTATTTATTTAATTTTTTAAAGACTGACTGCGGGACATTGACAAACAGCGTGAATTGTGAGGACCACATTACAGGCGTTTCGCGCGAGGATGGGGTTTAATAGCCCACCTGTTGACCATTAATGTGTGTTTTTATTGGGGAAAAGAAAGCAAGCCAAAATAGGTGAGGGTCAATGGGTAGGGTTCATTTATGGTTATAAAAGGCTGCAAATCTTGTGTTAGTGTCACTGTTACTGTAATCATGTAGCAGGAAAAAGTTAACCCATACCTCTTCTGAATCCTAAATTTAAAGTTCTCTTAACATTTTTGAGCTTTTAACTACATAATGTGAATATGTTGTTCCCTCACCAAAAAACTATGTAAAGTTGTCTTTTGTTTGTTTGAGTAAGCCTGGTTCTTTAGCCCATCTTCCTCTGAAAAGTGGATAATCTACCAAGTCCACTTTGTGATGTCATTAGTTGGTAATCCAGAAAGTGATTCTTGATGTTTTAAAATCTATATTCTGTCACAGGACTTTTTCTTTGAGGTTCATTTCAGTGTTGAAGGCATGTCTTGCTAATAGCTAGCAGTTATTGTAAATGCTTTGCGCCATTTGCTTGCAACCGATTTTGCATGTCAGGACTAAATTACACATTTTAATACACACACATTATTTTAAGTTACATACAACTGTGCTTAAAGTGTCTATGACAGGTTAGACTATTCATTTTACGAAAACACGGTTAAGATCACACACGGGATGCAGTCCTGGAGAAGGCGTCAGGCAGTAAGGGGCGTAAGATTCCTCTACTGTTTGGCAAAACCAAATAAAGCAACCTACAAGACACGTCATTACACCATCATACAGGAAGAGCCGAAACATGTAAAGCAGGTAAACAAACGCTCCTGTCTGACAAAAAGAATCGCTAATTGTTAGTCTTGGTCAGGACTATCTATAGATTCAACCTATTATGCAGAGGTGGCAGAGTAGCCAAAAAATTTACTTAAGGAAGAGTAACGTTACAAAGTAGTGGTCCAAGAAAATACTAAGTAAGAGTACCTTAAAGAGTCGGGATTTATGATTTAAAGATTTGAAAGACAAATTATATCTGAAAGAGCGGTGCAAGAAACACGAATGTTCGAATTATTTCATATTGTCAACATAAAGCTTGAAAACTTGTGGATTTGATTTGGATTTATAAACTTACAGTTGGAAGAGCAACCAAATCATTTACTCAAATAGTACTGTTACTTCAATAAAAATACTACTCAGCAGCAAAAGTATGCTCTGAAAAGTACAATTTCTTTAAAAAGTTACTCAAGTAAAGGTAACTGAGTACTACCCAGCTCTAGTATTATACATGCTTTAGCTCACGAAACCGGGGCAACTCGGTCGTAATGCCTGGATTTCAGCAAACCCCATCAATCGTAAGGCTCTGTTAGCAACGCGAGGTGCTGTTCCCATCAACTCTATAGGTGGCCTCTGTAAGCATCTTTTTCATTGTCGCCGTAATTGCCCCAGGCCCTGAATATGAATCAGGGCCAACCACGCCACACCTCTTCTGCCGACAGCCCGTATCAATATTACATGGCTCCGCGGTGCTGGAGGTGTAAAGTCGGGAGTGGAACCGTTCGCCGCGCGGTGGGTGGTAAGAGTGTGTTGTGATGGCTTTGTTTTTTGGAAAACACTAAAACTGAAATGATGGAGTGGAGTTGTGAAGCGAGGTGCGGGGAGATTGATAATGCTATTTGGTTTTACAGGGATTAATTATGCAAAGGTTATTATACAGTTATTGTTGTCAGTATAGAGAAAGTTGTCTGCATTTGACCCGTCTTTTGGTGCTGTTGAGGTGATCGTGGGTTAGTTTTATAGTTAGGAGTACCTAGCTGGAGGATTAGCCTGTTGTGAAAAAGGAGCAGTGTAAATGAGGCTAAAAAACATTAGCATTGAGCTAGATTGATTATGTTATTTTGTTTTACACAGATTCATTACGCAAAGGTTACAGTTTATATTGTCACCATAATGAAATTTGTTGGTCTGTATTTGAACCGTCCTTTGGTGTTGTTGGAATGACCATGGGTTAGTTTTATAGTTAGGAGTACCTAGCTGGAGGATTAGCCTATTGTGGAAAAGAAGGAATGGAAATGAGGTTAAGAACAATAACAGTTAGTATTGAGTTCGATTGATTATGTTATTTAGTTTTCGATTGATTATGTTATTTAGTTTTACAAGGATTAATTATGCTAATGTTATGTTTGTTGTGGTCGCCATAGAGAAATTTGTCATCTGTATTTGACCAACCCTTAGGTGTTGCTGGGGTGATCTATAAGGAGCAGTACCCTTCTCCAGATCATGGGTTAGTGTCATGGTTAGGAGTACCTAGCTGCAGGATTAGACTATTGTGGAAAAGCGGCAGTCTAAATGAGGCTAAAACAATAGCAGTTAGTACTGAGTTAGAGTGATTAAGCTACATAGTTTTACAAGTCTGTCTACATCTCAAAAGCTCAAAATGCTCTGTTCCTTCATGATGTCATGAGGTAGTTTTCAAGTTAACAGCTACATTTTACCTTTTGTTCAACAGAAATGGCAATTCTAGGGCTGAAATTATTCAAATAATTCTGGTGAAGGGATATGGAGTTTAAAAACACAGTTCCTTCCTGTATTACCACATGACATCACAAGGTGGAACAGAGTGTTTTCAGTTTGAATGAAGAACTCCTGGTGTGTTTTTGACGAGGAAACGCCATTATAACATAGAGCAGAAACTAGTGTATATGGGCCCTTTAAGACATCTACAATATCCCTCTCTCACCACTCCAAGAATCAACAAAGAGATGGGAGACAGGGATTTTCCTATAGAGCTCCGAGGACTGGAATAATCTTTCTAAATCACTAAGATCTATCACCTCTACACACATGTAAGGACACCATGTACCTGTTACTTCCTCTTATATTATCACTTAATTCAGGCTTATGGATGTTCCTCTTTACTGTAGTCTACGCAGTAATACTTGTGCCAGGACAGGGGATGTATGTGATGAGCAAAGATGTTCATGTTTTTGTTTTGTTTACCATTGTGCATGCATGATATTTTTTCTTCTCATTTGTACAGGGCACAAATGGATGGATTATTTATTTTGGATAGCCCCGTGAGATGCTTAAATCAAATGTATAAATGCTTAATTTTTTTAAGGGAAGCCATTACAGGCAAAAAATTTCAATGTTTTGTTTTTTTGGTGAGTTTGGTCTCTTAGCATACAAGTTTTCATGTGAAACAAAAAAAAAATGTCCCCTCTGCACTCAAAGATGTTTTAATATTTCATTTAATCAACTTTCCTCCATAGAGTTATATGGGACATTGTAATTTTAAAGGGTGTTTTCTCAAAATGCATTAAATTGTAATAGTTAATGTTCTGACACCATACTTTTACTCTTACTTGAGTAAAAGTTTTGGTTAAAGCACTATCTTGTACTTCTACATGAGTAGCCAGTATTATTTTGAAGTATACTATTACAGCTAGTACAACGTTTGGCTTTTGCCCTACCCTTGTAATGTAAATGTAAGCCCACTGTAGCCAACTGGAACACATTCAAATCCACCAGAAACCAGGAAAAAATGTGTAGAATTTCAAAAATCTTCTGGGGGAGAACCCCCAAACCCCCCTTACATGTTTGTATATTGTTCTTGTGGCTAGTAGTTGTGACATTCTGGATGTTTCCAGTCTGATGTTGGTCATAAAAATACAAATACAATTGGTCGAGGTGATGAGAGCAAATTGAATTGAAATTGAATTTGGCAAATTTTCAGATCTAGTTTACACATATACTACATAAGATATCCAAAAGCCTCTGTATGTTTTTTAGTATCTAATATGTCAACAAAAAGAAGCAAGGCATTTAAACCTGGCTCTGTTAATGTTTCTGTTTTGAGTGTCCCAAAAATGATACATTTTGGCACATAAAATGCCTTATTTTTACATGTAAACATTCATGAAAACACTGTAATACATTTTTTCTTACATTTGCAGTACACAAGATGTTTCAAATCGATATCTCCAAATTAATTTATTTTTTCCCAATAACCTGCAGCGTCTCACCTTAATCTGAACATTTGGAAAAACACAGCACTAGCTAGAATCTTCGTATCCGTCAACCATGGCATTAAATCATGATTCTGTACTCTTCCTTCAGTCTTTAGCTCACACCATTGTCATATTGTTCCCAGGGTAACACTTCTGATTTTGAGTGAATGAAATAGAGTGATGTCTCTTCCGTTTGCCTCATGTCCAAACCCGCAGATAGTAAAGAAAGTAGACAGCGGCACACCAAATAAAAACCAACATAAAGCTGACTGCTCTGTGAACTGAGACAACCTTTGGGCACCGGGAAGGAATAGGGAATATTTGGAGACGTTTTTGAGAGTTCGGGGGCTGTAAAGTTTTCACGGCTGCTGTCTTTTTGCAAGCAGATTTTATTGTTCAGCCAGCCCAAAGACAACCCTGAATCACAACTAACTTAAGGTTGTAGCCTTCATCCATTGAAAAGACAAGAACTAAAAGATAAAAGATTTTTGATCATGTTTTCTACACCTGCTCACTGACACCATTCAATACTGTTAAATTGTATTGACTGCTAACATATAACATATTTAGATCACCATATTATCTTTTATTGTTTTGATAATGGTTTATTTGCCGAAAGCAGCGTAGTCTCCCCTTCCTTTGCTCTCCGTGCTAAGTCACTCCCCCTTCAGAGCGCTATCACAACACAGTGTGTATCCTGCTAATGAAACTACTGCACACTGCATGTTTGTCAAGTTGTTGTGTACAGCTAACTTACAGCTAACCCTAAGGAGGGTTCGAATAGGGCCCGGGAGAGATCGCTAGATTACTCAAACAAGCATGGATGACATATAAAACGTCTTCAGACATGTTTTTTTGATGAGTGAACAAGGTTATAACGTGGTAGAAAGATTAAAAAAAAAAAAAATAACAGTAATTTTGCGTAATACTATAATATGTCATTCAAATTATTTAATATCACAAATTTAGTTCTCAAAAAGTTCTTCCATTAAGGCTTTACAGGTGATTGGTTGAGACACAATGCTAGCAGGCTGTGATTGGTTGAAAGTGACAGACAGGTGACAAGAGGTGGGAATAAGATGACAGTTAAAAGGCCTGAATCTGATATTTTTTCCATGAATTGCCCTAATACACATATCCTATAAAACCAGCTCTTGAAGTCAAAATAAGTCCACTGTGTACTGTCTGCATCTAATTATAAAGCGCTTTATTGTCTGAGAATGCACAGTTAGCATGCTAGTTGTTGTTACCTTCACCAAGACCGCACAACTCGGCTCTGGCCTCTGAAAGTTGCGAAACGCACCTATAAACTCACTGCGTTGAATAATTAGGATCCTCAGAACGCATAAGGTAAGTGAGGAATAACTTTGGCCCGCTGCACACCATTAAATAAACTAGTTTTGTTTTTCATATTTTTAAGACGGTAAAAATCAGGGACAGCAAGTAAAAAGCAAGTAAAAGTAAGGAACTTTTAAAATAAACATTACAAGACTTTGAAGAAGTTTCCGATATTCAGCAATGAAGGTCTTATCTAACACACAAGAACACACCCCACCCCTCGGCAAACTGCAGCCACATAAGGTCACTGGAGAAACACGACGCCTTGTACGTGAATTTACTTTTTTAACACCACTTTCATTTTTAATTAATTGTTTAAATTTTTTTGTCATATGCTCTAGCTTTTTTGGTTGTGGTTTGTTCTTTAGTCATAGATACAGTACGGAAAAACAGAATTAAAGCCATACTTCGGAACATTCTCCATGGAAGTAGATACTTTTTATGCTACGCTGTGAAATATTATAGCCATAGGAACAATATTTCCTTGGAATCAAGCCGGGGGAGAGTCAGGTTTGTGGAGCTGCGAGCCTGCTCAGGTTGCACGTGCTTTTCAGTGCAATAAACAGTGGCTAGAAAGTTACATTCTGAGGCTTTAGCTGATGATATTTAAAAGAGATATTTAGATATTAAGATGGAGGTTTCAAGGTTTCTCATCACTTTAATATATTCATGGGTCATGCCATTTGAACAGACACGTACTTCAAAGAGAGGCAAGCAGACAAGAAGAACTAGCTTTCATGAAATGGATGAAATGTTACCGTATTGACAACCCAGAAAGTCACTTAAGGTCTCCATAATAAGCTATTCAGGCCATGTTAAAGACACTCATTAGCAATATTAATATGATTCACATTGCAATAAATGAATGACGTGCAAACTGTTCAACTGAGAAGATTTTTTTAAAGCAGTATACCTTTAACATATTTTAACCTTGGCCTGCGAAGTTTATGCTACAGGTAAAGCTCGCCACGCACTACAGGATTTTTCAGTCTTAAATGTTTTTTAAATGTGCATCAAAAAGCGCAGGAGAATCGTGTGACATTTCAAAAAGACTACAGCGGGATATGGCAGTGAAGGGACCAGGCGCCGCAAGCTAAAAGTTGTGCGCTAACAAAGCCTGTACACCTCACATCAGCTCCTGTCTACAGTAAAACGACTCGCTTTGAGACTCTAAGTGCTCAAAAGATCGGAGCATTGCACTTCTAGGTTAGACGCAAGTCAAAACTGTGTTATTATTATGTGTGAAATGTGGTGCAGTAGTTCAGATACATATTTTGAATGAGTCACTATCTCTAATCTGCAGCAGCTTCACCCTGATCCTCGTTGCGTTGATGTAAACAGACACACATGAGGAACTACTCTTGCTGCTACTCCTTTTTTACTTTTAAAGAAAGCTTCAAGGTGGACTAATAGCGTTGTTTAGTGGACTGGGTGTCATTATTTGCGGAGGACAAATTCTCGTGGATAATGCGGATGAGAATGTAGTTTAACAACTTTACAAGACGTGCGTAATGAAGTCGTCTTTAAATTATTTTTGCCATTTCCTGAGTTTGTATCTTGCGCCTCTGTGTGTCTGTCATTCTGTCTGACCCCGACACTGTTTTATTGACTGGCGCAGTGGCGGCGATGTTTTGTGGTTACGATGAGACTGACACCACACACACAAGGAGCGCAGCGGCTTCAAAATCGCTTTAGGAAGATCCAAAGTCAGGTCACGGCTCCCCGAGACAAGCAAATCGGTTCCTACACATCATTCATCTAAGGTGCACTTTATTGCCCCCATAGGGAAATTTGTCCTCTGCATTTGACCCATCCTTCAATGCTGCTGGGGCAACCTGTCAGGAGCAGTGGGACCCATCTCCAGATCTTGAGCTATGGCTTGGATAAGACTGCCTTAGCTGGAGGATTTGACCTATTGTGCATCGTGTGTGTGTGGGGGGTATGTATGTACAGGTTTTTATCAGAAAATCCATTCATCCATCCATTTTCTTCCGCTTCCCAGACTTCCCTCACCCCAGACACTTCCTCCAGCTCCTCCGGTGGGACCTCAAATCACTCCCAGGTCAGTCGAGAAACAAAGTCCCTCCAGCGTGGGCCAGAAAATAAAAAAAGAGGTGAGTGTGCTAATGTTTTTTTGGGGTTTTTTTGCTAATAATGTCATGCTAAAATGCTAAATTATCACAGTTACAGCTACAGTTGACCCTCAAAGTATATAATTTGTTTTTTCATTATTGCAACATGCTTTTCTTACATGACCGTCCATTTATCTCATCATCTCGTCTTTCTTTTAATATGATTAGTGTATCGATTTTTTTTAAACCGTGTATCCATTAGGAACCCACAACCAAAATCTTGTTTAGAGCCACCAAACGCCTAGAACCTCACCAAACATTATTCATTCAATTGGCTGTTCATTGCTCCTAAGTTATTTGCTGGCGTTTTGGTTGTTTCACTATCACTGTGCCTACGTGTCTCCTCCTCGCTCCTCTCCCACACCTGGTTTATTGTTTGCGTTTTTATTGCGGCCCCGAGCGTATCTTGCACCCTTCTTACATTACGGCCACGATAGAAACTCGATCCCCCTGCAAAAGAACTGGCTCCACCTGTTAGTCAGCCAACTCCCGGGGGCTGTGGGATAGTCCGGGGGCCACGGGAGGAGAGGGGAGAGGGGAGAGGGTGGAGGGGGTGAGAACGGAAATCTTTCATGTGAGAGGGGGCATACCTGTCGAGCAGATCTAGGGCTGGTTTAGGGGAGAGATGAAGGTGAGATAGGAAATGTAAACAACACTGCGTTTGATCCTAGTTTAGACCTTCACACTAGTGTCACGATACTAAAATTTCAAACTCGATTTTGATACTAAGGAACAGACTCGATACTCAGTGCCGATTCCGATACCATGATACTAGTCTATGTGTCTTATACTTGTTCTGATACAGCTCAAGATCATTCTAAAGCTATTCAGGAAAGGTTCATTTCTGTTCTGTGACTGGGACTTTTTTATCTAGTTTCAATACTAGTTTTAGTATTGATTAGTATCAGATTTTTGATACAACCCTGCTTCACTACACTGGGACTAAACTCATAACTAAACCAAGACTAGACCAGGACTAAACCAAGGCTAGAAACCAGGACCAAACAAGGATAAAATAGCAACAGGTTATGAAAATACATCTTCGCATTTTTGGTAAATATGAGTCAGATTGTAATAAATCAGCATCATTTTGCAGCTTAACCTGCCGAGAACTGTTTTGTCCCTGTACTCTGCCTCTCTGTGATACGCAGGAAGGAGTGAGCGAGGAAGAGCGAGAGCAAGAGAGAGCTGAAGGGGAAAGACGTGAACAAACAATTAGACCAATGTTTCCCAACCAGGGGTACGGGGACAGCTGGAGGTATGCGAGCACTTGCCATGGGGGACTTGAAATGGTTTCAGATTTAACAGAAAGCTAGAATTGCATAGGATCTAAAATGTTCTTAGTAATATGTCTTTACACGCTTAAAGAAGACATAAAGTGCTTGTGTCTCAATATAGTTATAATCTGCACCCATGGATCATTATGTTATAATTTGGACGTTTTAAATCGCAATATTCATCTAAAACGCGTTAATAAAAGAAGCAAGAAAGAACCGTGCAGTTGTCGACACCTCCTATGTATAGTCGCACATCATGCTAACTAGTTGCAGATTTGTTCCAAAATGACTACACGATGTTGCTGGATCCTACATGTATCACAGATTAAAAAAACTAAATTGAGCACCTGTGGTAAAAAGCCTTAAAAAGTCATAGATTTTGCATAATCGCTCCACTTTAATGATGTTTCTGTAGATGTCTGCGTAATCCCTCAGTTGTCCAGGTATGATCCATAGTAAAAGAAAGAAAAATTCAAATCTGTCTGGACAAAAAAGTTGTAGGAGTGTTTCTGTAGGATACTTGATGACTTAACTATCATTAAAAGAAGAAAACATAAAAGTTATTATTGGTTGTAATAGGGTAAAATAAAATTAAAAAAACAAAAAAACACACAGTACATGATACAAGGGGTACCCAAGAGTTTGAGACAACGTTTTGGGGGAACGCAAGACAAAAAAGTTTGGGATTAGACTTAGAATTAGGCTATTTGACTTACCAAATGCATTAGGCCTTTTGCTAAGATGTTAAACCTACATTTTGTTCCAAGTTTAGACGGATACTTTCTGAGACTTTTTCAGACTGAATCAAAACATAGCCAAAATCATTTCATTGCATTACATTTCAATACGCAGCCTTTTTAGTAGTTGAGCAAGAGATGCTGTGATGTGGGGCGGGTCAGAGGGTTTTGCTAGACTAGACCTACCAGGCTTAAACCAGGTTTAAACTAGGTCTTAAATTAAACCTAGACTACACTTGGATTAACCAGGCCTAAAACATTATCAATAAGCATATCAACAGTATTGTAACTCACATGAATGTCAGTTTCCTAGTTAAATATTATAATTGTTGCTACTACCAGGGATTTATTCAAATACCAGAATGAAGCTTGGTCTGGAGAGCAGCGTCAGTGACAGACTGATCCACCCTCGATGTGTGAAGGAGAAATTCCACTGTCAGACTGTACGGTGAACAATGCTAGCCCTGTACATGAGTCATCCTCCTGTAGTACTCATGTGCAGTAGCAGAATGTGAATCTTTACTAGTACAATGACCTGCTGTTTATTTCATGTGTCCATATGCTGCTCTGTAGAGAACTCTTCTTATAGCCACTTATTGTACAAATACTCAAATATACTGAATTCACTTTAACTGCTGTTTACTCTGGTCCATATGCTGCACTCTTCATAACCACAGTCAGAGACACATATTGAGCAAACGTCTGTAGCCTTATAGCTTTACTCTGCTGACACTGTGATGTGTTTTTGTCAGTTGTAAATCTTAGTAGTATAATTTAGCTTGACTAGCAAACTTCTGTAGCCTTATAGCTTTACTCTGCTGACACTGTGATGTGTTTTTGTCTGTTGTAAATCTTTATAGTATAATTTAGCTTGACTTTGATAGCATTTCCCTGCTGTTCTTCACCTGTGTTATGTTGCAACACTGCAATTTCCCATAAAAGTTTATCTTATCTTACTTGATTTTCTTGTGTTCTCTTCATCATGCAAGATCACCACGTGTCATAGGACAATGTACAATCAGTACTAAAATAACGACTTTACCAAAGACCACAGACTGCAGGAGCAGGGAAGCATGTTTTTATCTGAAAAGACTTTCTAGTGATTGAGGCATGCGATTGATTTGACTTCAAATTTGCAATTGCAAATGGAAATCGCAAGGACATATTTTTCATTTGTGCATGTCCTTGTGGGGCTACCGTAGCACATGGTCCAAATTTCAATCTGGTTTTAAGGAAAAAAAAGTTAATAAAATGGATTGGCATAGGTTAAGTATTAGCAGATTCACTTTTCATGTGTCCTTTATACTGAGTACACCAGCAATTATTTAGTAGACAGCTAAATAGTAAAAATTATATCATATTAATTAAAAAAAAAAAAATAATCTATTTATTGATAGTAGTGGGAGAAGTCCTCAATTTTGTTATTTAAGTAAAAGTACAGATACCAGGGCAAAACAAATACTCAAGTAAAAGTATCGCATGAAAAAAATCTACTTAAGTAAATGTATTAAAGTACCTGTTTAAAAATGTACTTAAAGAGTAAAAAGTAAAAGTATTTTGAGATCTAATAAATCAAATGTAGTGATTTTGATAAAGATTTGTACTGAATTCTTCTAGCTGGTATTTGTTTTTTAACACATTTTTATTTGCTTTGTTTTATTTGTTTTATTTTTTCAAATTTTTATTTGCTCAAATTACCTACATGTTAAAAATAAACCTCTCAGCCTTTTCAGCAGGTCTCAAACGATCATAAAAAATACTTTTACTTTTCAGTCCTGTTCAGAAATGTAGTGGAGTAGAAAGTACAGATACCTGCTCTCAAATGTAGTGAAGTAAAAGTAAAACGTATCCACTTTAAAATTCACTAAGTACAGATACCTACAATTTGTACGTTGTTCTGTATTTTACTACTTGTACTTCGTTACATTCCATCCATGACTGCAAGAAATATATAAATTGCCGAACACTTTCACCTCCTTTTCCAAGTAGCCCCCGCTAAGTGCATGCGTTCCCCAGGGGCTATAGAAACACTGCTCTGTTGCACACATCACCATACAGGAAGCAGAAGGCCTCAAGCCATGGATCACATTTTTAGATATATAGGTTACACTAGTGTAATACAAAGTGGGATATTACCCTGTATAACAACAGGCCCCTGCAGTTCCTGATGCAATTTCCCATTGAATGACACGAAGAATAATTTAGTTCTTAATGTCTGTTTGGGTGACTACATCTGAAGCCAGTATTTACACATACGGCTTGCCAAAGTGAGTGAGTTTTTAGTAACTCAACCTTATTTCTAATGTCCCTCCAGGGCTACCGTAACATGTGGTCCAAAATATCGTTTATATTTGTCATGTTGTGCATATTTGTCACAAAACTACATTAATTAATTAAAAAATACAACATAACATCTTCACAATAACCTCCCTTTAGGTACTTCACACTGGTGGTGAAGGAGGCTGATGGTTCTGCTGCTGCGGTGTAAATGGGGGGGGTCTATGAATGTTGTGTCGCGTTGCTAAAACAACAAAGTGGAGTTAGAGAGGGAGCGCATTTCTATCGCTTCAGAGATTATTGGCATATGTGTCATTTTGCAGTATTATCTCTGATCACGGGGCGACAGTAGCTCAGTTGGTAGAGCGTTTGTCCGCTGATCCGAAGGTCGACGGTCTGAATCCCACTTTCGACACGAACATCTTTGGTTGAGCGGTCGGATCCGCAGACCCACAGGTTGGCGGTGCAATTCCAGCTCCCACAGATGAACGCTGTTGATGTGTCCTCGGGCAAGACGCTTAACCCACCTCGCCCCCGGTGTCTGCGTACACTGGGGTATGAATGGGTGAGTGGTTTCTCGACGTTAAGCGCTTTGAGTGCCTTGAAGGTGGAAAAGCGCTGTATAAAAATGTGACCATGTTTTATATTTTGTATTTAGACTTCAGTTAAGAGTTTTATGTTACGCTTAGTTCCTTGTAACTGTTGTACCTCATAGTATTTGTTCACAAAGCTGCCAAAATTGAGTGTCATGTCATTCTAAGTAGCTGAATGTATGATTGTTTCATTATTTATGTATTGTTTAAAACACTGCTCTAAAATGTTATTAAAATTGCATTAAAAGTAACAAGTAACAAGTAGTTTGAGTAGCAATTTTCATGTATATTTTGTACTTAGAATTATTTACTTGAGTTCACAATTTCCGTACTCTTTCCACCACTGCCAGTTCTTGAATCTTGCTCCATAAAACGTATTCCTATTGGTTGACAGCAGTATACTGGGAACAAGAGTAGTAATAGCGTCTTCCTGGTTGAACTTACCTCTCGCTTCATACCTAATTACTCCTAACAACATTATAGCTACACACTCCAGCAGTGAGTTCCCTGTCTGTCTTCCACGGAGCGCTCCACTCCGGTTCAGATTAACGAACAGTCTTTCTGTGTAACAGTAATGACCCCCCGGTGAGCGTCAACTCCGTCACCGCTACCAAACGGGAGTAGATCAATTGCCGAGCAGCGACAGCACCACCCACCACCTTTCCCGGATAAATGGGCCGGGATTGTGCGGCAGACGCGGGGAGCTGGTGCTGTGAAGTCGGATCACTTTATTGCGTGCGGAGATGATATAGTGGACTGTGAAAATAGCCTTTTCTGTGCCCTTTTATAACACGGGGGTCGAAAGGGGGCGTACCTGTCGGGTGACTATAGTGATATCAATTTTAGCAACACGTTTTAATTTTAGTGTAGTCATTTGATAGTTTTTTTCTTGTTTTAGTTTAGTCAAATAATACTTTTTAGGTTTAGTCTACAAAAATGTCATGCTAAAGCTCATATCTAAGTTTCAGTCAGAAATCATATTTAGTTACACCTTGTATTACTGAGCCTTATTTTAGCTGTTTAAAGCTGCACTATGTAACTTTCGCTCTGGAGGATATGCCTTGCTTGTCTCTGGTAATATGTTATTTCCTTAGCGTGGAATGTTTCACAGTATGGCAAAAAACTTATCTTCAGCGACAAGCAGGAATAAGTGGGTAGAGTAGACACGTAAAAGTACAAATAGTGGTCCAAGAAATGACTCAAGTAAGATTAAAAATATTCAAGTAAGAGTAACTTAATTATAATGCTTCCTATCGAACACATAACACTTCACTTCATCTCCTTTTTTTCCTGAAAATGACCAGTTTCTACCATCTTTTTCTGTCCTCCCTCTCTCTTTTTCAGCAGTTCACATCCTATTCATCTCTTATATTGTGCCAACTCCACCCTCCCCCCATGTCCTCCTCTCCCCATTTGTGTTGTATTGTATTTTTATTGTTCTAACATTCTTACTTTGTTATTACTATGTCTCTGCAAAGCACCTTGAATTGCTAACAAGTACGAAAGGCGCTTTAGACATAAACATTATTATTATTTTTAAAGTTTTGCTAACATTAACACTTTCTTACAGGGGTAGTTAAGCGAAGGATAATATGGTCACCAGTTCAGGTTAACACTCTCTCTGTAACGGTAATGACCTCCCGGTTAATGTCAACTCCGTCACCTCTACCGCCACAATATCACACTGGAGTAGAGCAAACGGCGAGCGGCAACTGCACCGCCCGCCGCCTTTCCCGGATAAATGACCTGGGATTGTGCGGCAGGCGCGGGGACCGTGTGCTGTGAAGTTGGATCACTTGAGATGATATAGCGAGCTGTGAAAATCGCCATCTCCGAGCCCTTTCATGACACAAGAATGAAGTGCCAAAGCAGCGGGCACTGCGAGTCTATTGAAATAAGAAAGGCAGAGTACACGCGATGATTTCAGGGTCATTGTGTGAACCGAGGAGAGCGAGAGGCGATGAGGAGGAGAGGCTGGACCAAAAGCCTCACGCTGGGGGATCGTGCATGCTGTTCATTTTACGCGTTTTTGTTTTGTGTTTTGGTCGCCCGTGTGCGGAGATCTGAGGGCAGCTGGCGGGGCGTCGTGCATGTAGGAACGCTGTGGGAGTACAGTTAGTAAGGAATAGGGAGAGAGAAAGAGAGAGAGAGAGAGAGAGGGTGGTGGTGGGCGCACGAGGGGGGCTCGGAGGCAAGTGCACCTGTTATAACAGATAACAATGTGGTGTCTTACTGAGATAGGAGAGGATAGCTGCAGATAACAAAATAATGGTTCTCGGTTTGTTATACCTCGCGTTACTGAGGCTTATTTTAGATGTTTAAAGCTGTACTATGTAACTTTTGCTCTGGAGGGTATGCCATCTGCTTGTCTCTGGGAATATGTTATTTCCTGTTAGTTATTCCTTAGCTTGGAATGTCGGAATGGCGATAAACGTATCTTCACGACAAGCAAGCAGACGTGGGTAGTATACACACAAATTATACTCAGGTAAGAGTTGCTTGTACTTACTTAATACTTACATACTTATATGTAAAATGTGAGTTCAGATGGGCGTGACTGACAGGCGGATTAACCAATCAGGGACACGCATGGTCTGTCCGTATGAAAACAAATATGGCTGGGTACGAGGCAACTTTACTTCAGAATAATATTTGGTCTGTCCTATGAAAACAAATATGGCTGCTTACGAGGCAACTTTACTTCAGAATAATATTACTCAAGTAAAAGCACAAAGTAGTGGACCAAGAAATGACTTACGGTAACTTACGTAAGAGTACAAAATATTCAAGTAAGAGTAACTTAATTACTTAAAAAGCTTTCCGTGGCCTAGCTCCCACCTATATCACCACAATGCCACAACAAGAATAGAGAGAAAAGGTGGGTGATGTAGCCTTCATAATTCATGCCCCAGTAACAATACCTCACTCTATAACAGATCGAATCCAAACATCTGCTTTAATATTCCCGCAATAACTGCTGCCGTTACCATGCCGACTACATGCATCCCATACATCCCTACAGAACACATACTCCTTTTGTTCCTGAAAATGACCCGTTTCTACCATCTTTTTCAGCCCTCCCTCTCTCTCTTTGAGCAGTTCATCCTATTCATCTCCTGTACTGTGCCAACTCTCCCCCCGTACCCTCCTCTCCCCGTTTGTGTTGTTACAGTTTTGCAGTAAAACTGAACTCGAGCAATAATTCACAACAAAGCATTAAACTTATCTATCTCCATGGTGATGCCGCTAGGCCAAGTTACAGGTGAGATCTACGGAGATGCGACCCCACTCAGAGTAAGCTTCGCGAATGAGTCGGCTCTTTTGAACGGTTCCTTTAAGTGAACAGTTGGATCCGGATCTCATTTTTTAAAAGAGCTGAATCTTTTACTTTCTGACGCTTACGCATTTTTAAGAATCAGCTCAGAAGCAGAGCAGGCAACACGAGTGAGACCTTCAAACACAGAAAACTTCTTTGGCACCTTAATAACAGTTATGTTTTTAATTATTATTATTGTAGTGCTATATTTTATTTTGATTTCGCATCATTTCAAAAGTTAAACACACTCCCACCCACAAATCTTAGCCTTGGTCATTTCTCTCTGTGATTAGTTTGTTGTTAAAATGAGTTCTCTCAATGACGTCTGACATATAATTAAATATAAAAAGAGACAGTCTTTTGAACGGCACTTTGATCCAAAAGATTCGGATCCCATAAAAGATCCGATAGTCCCATCACCTGTACCTGTAGCCTGTACCTGATTTTTATTTATTGTCTAAAATTGCTCTTTACATCATGCACTGAACGGTAGTGATGTGATGTTCCTGAACAAGTCGGCTCTTCTGAACGGTTCCTTAGCGTGAACTGTTGGAACTACTATTGTATTATTATTATTATTATCATGGTGCAAAGTTTTATTATATTATACATCATTTAAAAGGGTAAACACACTCCCACTCTCAGTCTGATCCATTTTAAACACCTCTGAGCCTCATTTCTCTGCGATTAGTCTGTTGTTAAATGAGTTCTCACATTGGCTTGTGTCATATAAATAAATAGTAAAAGAGCCAGTCTTTTGAACGGCTCTTTGAAAGGAACGGATCCAAAAGATTCGGATCCCACAAAGGAGCCGGAAGTCTGTAAAATAAGACTGTAAAATAGAATCTGTTAGTTTCACATAGCATTTTCTCAGGTAATAACTAATAGAGAAGCTACTCAGAGGGTCACGACTTTTCATCCAATCAGGCACATAGTTACTAAGAACTATGGGAAAGCAACTGCCTGACACTACGCCAAACTATTGATTCTCTGTCCTGGTGCATTTTCACGAGTGCCAAAAACACAATTAGTAGCCAGAGACCAGACAATAAGAAAACACCTGCCTGACAGTAGAACACTAAACAGGTGTTTGTGCTGCATGGTGCAATATCACGGAGGCTGCAAGACTAAGTGGGCGGGGCCAAAAGTTCAAACTAAAACGTGTTGAAATCAGATACGGCCCCTTTAAAATTACACTATGAAACATTCCGGGCAAGGCAATACATCGGAATACACAGAGACACGCAGATGTTGGTGTCATTTTGGATGCAGATGTCTGTCCTTTAGGGGGCAGCGTGGCTCTCTTCTCCTTTGGGACAGGTACACCTCCATTTGACAAAGCCCTTCACCTGATCCCATCACGCCTCCGGGATATATTTAAATCACCATGACGACCATGACAAAGTGACTTATGATGAGGTATATAAAGACCGCAGTTTTATAAAGGTATTTGCTTATAATTTCCACAAATACATGTTAAAACAATCATGTCTAAAAGATATATTTAAACTTTGTGGTTAGTCAACAGCTACTAAGCCCAACTGTGAAAAAACTTTAAAAAAAAACCAAAAACGGTGTGGAGAAAAAGTAATTATAGTGATATTATCATAAACCATGCATGTCCAAACATATGTGCATTTTGACAATTAAAACGTAAATTCTACTTATGGAGATTGTGTGACGGGGGACATACTTTAAATATTTTTTTCTTTATCTATAATTATTTGGTCCAGCATACCTTAGCTCATTACTAGTTTCAGTTGCGCTATGTTATTCATTTACTTCCATGGAATCTGATTGGCTGCCCCAGTTACCACCCTGCTCAATGTGCTGCAGGAGAATGTTTGGGACCAATTTAAATTGTAATTATATTATATTACCAAACGATAAGAAATAATAATAATAATTGCTTTGCCTGGCAAGTCCGGAATGAAAAATCTCTGTTTTTTTATACAGAGGGATATCAGTCTGGTCCCCAAACGCTGCATCTCGAGCCAGAGCTAAAATGACTGTGCAATCAATTATGCTTTTTTCTGTGACACGTGAAACAAAGGAACTCAGTGATCAGCCGTCATTTTGAACAAAATTACATTCCTCTCACCTCAGATTAACAGATTTTAGTGCTTTAGTGATTTTCAGCCACAGTGTGATTTTTTTTTTCCTTTATTTTTTACCTCTTTAGCAGCCATATTTGTTTTCATACAGGCAGACCATGCGTGTCCCTGATTGGTTAATCCACCTGTCAATCACGCCCATCTGAACTCACAGGGATTCACCGCTGACCATACTCACATCTTTGTAAAGTATTGAAGAAGTATGCATTCTGGATTTCAGGCAAATAACCACCACCGATTCTCACACACACACCATACTAGGCAAAGTGGGTGAAGTGTTTTGCCTAAGGAAACAACAACAGTTTCCACTACAGCCCCTGCTTCCCCACTGTGGCATCTGGTATTCCCAGTGGTCTCCCATCCAAGCGCTAACCAGGCCCGGCCTTGCTTAGCCTCTGAGATCTGACACAATCTGGCTGTGACAAGCAGGTACGGAAATATTGTGAAATTCCCTAATGAGACAAAGTGATGCAGGTGCTGCTGTGGCTCGTGGCACAGAGTGAATAAACATCCCAGTACAATACATGCATATAAACACATCTGACAAATCAAATAGGCTGTACTCTGTTAAAGAAGCCATGTTGTGCTTTTGTCTGCTATACATTATGTTATATTTTGGACATTTTAAATTGCAATACTGAGCTAAAACGACTTAAAGGGCCCAAATTATAATATGTTATTTTTCTCATCATAACATACCTGGAGTTGTGTTTTGTTTCATTTACACATGTTTAACACACAAACCCTGCATGTTTAGGCTGAGTTCTTCTCTCAAACTAAAAATACTCTGTTCCACCTTGTGATGTCATGTGATAACACTGGACGTGATCCACTGTGTTTTTAAACTCCACACACCTTCACTGGAATCATTTGGATAATTTCAGCCCAGGAATTGCCAATCTCTACTGAACAAAAGACAAAAGGTAGATGTTAACTTGAAAACTACCACTTCATGACATCACAAGGTGGACTAGAGCGTTTTGAGCTTGGGAGATGTAGACAGACTAATAAACCAGGGTTACTCAAACATCTGTGAATGAAACAAAACAAAACTCTGGGTATGTTTTTGATGAGATAACAACCAGCCTGGCTTAAAGCTCACAAGAGTCAATTATCATAATATATGACCTTCAATAACAATTAAGAAACAAGTGCTCTGACTTCCGGGTTGGAAAATTGCTTCGTAGAAAACCTGGCAGCACCAGAACAAGTGGAGAAGTAAGTACAGAGCAGTAAATGTGCGTTGTGGTGGTGAAACAGGGTTGATCGGAGCAATGGCGTCTTCAGTGCAGTATAAAGATGACACAAACATGCATGAATCAATCTAAGTCCATCTTCGAGAGGTTAAATGGGAGAGGGAGACAGTTAGAACATGGCAGTTGATTTTGTATAATAGGTCTGTGCTATTATGGGGTAAGATGGACAGTTGCTTTGTATTTTGGCATTTCTGAGAGTCAGTTGTCATAGCTCATTCATTGTGTTGGTTCCGGTTATATTTTGAACTTATATTGGTCTCGGTCCCAAAGTCACTTTTTGTTCTGGAAACATCAGATTTACAAATGAAGCACTGAAACATCCTATTTTCTGAATGTCAGACTTGTATGTCACTGTGTAAGAGTGATTATGGCATATTTTAGCTTTTGTTTGGATTTTGAAAGGTCGTCGTTGCAGGCTTTTAATGGTAATAGTCTGGTTTGTTGGCTAAGATATCCTGAATGGATTTCCATGTTTCATTTCGAGTGCTTTTATGACTGAAACACATGAATAAACATTAGAAAATGAGTTTGTCCTTCCAGACTTTGAATGGTGAAGGTACACTGGCTTGTTTAATGGCAACTCATAATGCAATACTTCTAAACTTTAGGGACAAAAATGTTATACAGTTATATAAGTTACATAAAATTTATAAGTATTTGCTTTTCAGTTATTTTAGATTGATGATCAGGGACAAAACTTGTCAGAAAATTAAAGAAGACATATTGTACTTGTGTCTGCTATATAGTTATAATCTATTTAAATATTGATCTGACTTAATAAAAGAAACAAGTCCACTGACTTCCGCATTAGAAAACTGCGGTGCCCAGTGGGAGCTGACATCGCCGTAAGCGTCATCACAACAAAGAGCCACGCAGTTGTCAGCATCTCTGATGGAAAGCTGCACATCACACTAGCGAGTAGCAGATTTTTTTTTACATTTGTGCCAAAGTGACTACACTACGCTGCCGAATCCTATGCTTATCACAGTTTAAGAAAATAAAATTGGAGAATGAACTAAGTACAGAACATTTTCCGTGTACCAGTGGAGGTGAAAATGGGGGTGAATACAGAAGAATAAACATTGCTCAAACATGCATAAATCACTCCAAATACAACTTTGAGAGGGTAAATGAGAAGGGGAACAACTATAACGTGGTTAAAAGCTCTAAAGAGTTGATTTTGCAGAATAGGTCAGCTTTAAGTACCCATGTTATAAAGTATTATTTTATACAATATTACAGTATGCCATCAGAACACGAGATGTGAACCAAATACTACAAGTACTATACCTGGACTAGACTAGGACTAAACGAGGACTAGAACACGACCAAACCAAGACCACATCAGTATTAAACTGGACCAAATCCTGGACCTTGAAACACATATCATTACATTCTTTCCATTTTATTGAAACAGATATATGATATTAGAAAAACTTACCCAATGATTTAGCTTTAAGACCAAAATACAGACATTACTTACTGCTGATACATCACTCTGGGGTCATTTTGCATGTATGTCTATGGAAGAATGTTCAGCAGTTACCACGGCGACACAATGCAAACATTAAGCAAGCGCTGCCAAAACTGTATGACAACAAGCAAACAAACAAACAGAAACAAAAATACAAAACGGATTTAAACGTTTTCAGGAGCCTGCAATCAACACGAGCGTTCAGTCCTGTTGAGGTGTTTGACTACCTGAAAAACTGTTGGCTAATGCTAGCTCGCTTGTGACTGTAACGTTATATATAGTAACCTACCGATCCCACAAGTCACTACACCTTTCAACACGCGCTCCATGACTTACAGTGCACATTTACTCTATCATCACTTACACAGAGCGTTTGTTTCCGTACCTCTTTCAAACACTAGACAACCGTAGGTATGTTTAACCTCACTGAATCCTCCTGCTCCCTCTGTGGGTGGAAAAAGTCAATCTTATCTCAAGCAGCAGTTGCAGTAGTCTCACCGAGTCTTCTCCGTTCTAGAGTGGAAACCTGCAGGCACCTGTCTCTGTACCAGTCGTGATCAAGGGCCTTACAAGCAGAAGAAAGAACAAATATTATGTTTTCACTATTTAATATTAAAGAGGGGCTGGGCAATGAATCAGTTGAGTTGTGTTTTTAATAATTGAGATTTTGAAAAGATTACATATCTATACAAATATAATCAAAGGCAGTTTACAATTTCTTAAATAATATATGGTAAGAATGAAAAAATGTAAAGATCTTCCATTGTTTGAAAGACTAACAGTCACTTCTCTGATTAAAATCGATTAAAATCATAATTGTCCAGCCTGTGCAAAAAAAAATCAAGAATTTGTTTTTTGGTCATACTAGTTTTAGTATGGATTAGTATCTGATTTTCAATATTTTTGACAACCCTATCCCAATCCTCCAGCCTTTAGCTTTCTGCCATGTTATAAGATTGTTCGCTCATCAAAAATATGCCTGCAGAGAGTTAAATTTGGCAGAAGGAAATAATGGAAATAATGTGCTGAGTTTTGTCTAATTGTCAAGACATGGTTGGGGGTTTTTAATGAGGTCCTCTGTCAGTAAAAGCATGTGGTTTGGAGCAGAGTTCAGACAGCAGGAAAAAAAAAGATGTTGCCCTATTGCTCAGCCCTGATCAGAGGTGGGTGGAGTAGCCAAATATTGTACTCAAGTAAAACATAACGTTACATCAAAATAATATTACTCAAGTAAAAGTACACTCTGGATGTTTGTATGTGATTTTGAATCCACTGCGCTCCTCATGTGTGGCGTCAGTGTGACTCTGAGTAACTCTTTCGTATCATAAACACAAAACATCACCAGCACTGCACCAGCCAATGAAACAGAGCGTCAGGGGCAGACGGTGTGACGAACACAGAGAAGCAAGATACAAACACTAAAAATAACACAAAATAATTAGCCGACTTTATTACTCAGCTCTCGTAAAGTTGTAAAGTTAAAATGCAGCATTGTGTGCACAAATAATGACACCCAGTCCACTATACAGCGCTATTAATGCAGTTTGAAGCCTTCTTTAAAAGTAAGAAAAGTGAGAGTAGTTCCTCACATGTGTCTGTTTACATAAATCTACTCTGCACAGATCGGGGTGAAGCTGCTTCAGATTAGTGATGGTAAACACCTCTTCCTGTGTAGTTTATCGCCAGCCTTCTGTGCATTGAAAATCTGAACTATTGCACCACATTTCACAAATAATAACACAATTTTGACTTGCATCCAAACTAGAAGTGCTATGCTCTGATCTTTTGAGAACTTTAGAGTCTCAAAGTTGTTTTACTATAGACAGGAAACAGCTGAGGTGCGCTAGCTGTGTTAGCTCACAGCTTTTAGCCTGTGGTGTGCGGTCTCTTCTCTGCAGTCTGCGCTCAGAGATTTAAAATCTCATCTGATTCTCGTTGTGTCTGTGGTCTGCGTGTAGTGTGTAGTGTGTAGTGTGTGGTGAGTTACTTCAATAAAATATTACTCAAGTATGCTGCGAGAAAAGTACACTGAAAAAAATTACTCAAGTAAATGTAACTGAGCAGATGTAACTGAGTACTATCCACCTCTGGCCCTGACGTAAACCCAACCTGTGTGTGTGCTTGTGTGTGTGTTCAGATGAAGACCTGTACTCCTGACACGCACACGCTCCATTACACTCCTGCTCGTAAATCACGTCTTTAGAGGCCATCTCATTCACTTGTCCATTTCTTTTGCTCTCATGATATGTCTGCACCAGGCTGCCATGCCAAAGACATTACTGTATAAATAATACGTTTTTTGATGATAGAAACAGACCATTATGTGAGGCAATTTAAAGGTGCACAATGTAACATTTTTGATGGATGGCCCGTCACCTGTTTGAGTTTAATGCCATACTGTGCAGCATTCTGAACAAACTAATGACATCTCCAAGGAATGAATTGTTACCTGCCAGAAAGTGCTCCTCCGAGCTGTTAAAGAGGGTATTTTACACTGCATTTCCCAGTTTGGAATAAACTCCATGGGAGTTTATGGCAACTCTTTTAAGGTGTATATATAACTCCATCGATTTTACTCCAAAACTGGAAATAAACTACTCATTTTTTTGGAGTTGATCATTAACCCCTTTTGAGGGGTTAGAATAAACCCCCCTGAGGTGTTTAAACTAACCACTTACCATTCCGGGTCATTTT
>JACM01031897.1:0-25915 GCA_000787095.1 Periophthalmodon schlosseri
GTGCCTCAACTTTACTGGAAATATAAGCACTATACTAGCTTTATAAAGTCAACTGAAGTACCACAGGCCTTTTCCAAACTCCGCTCACATGTTGAAGAGCTAATGACAGAGACAGATCTGTGATGAGGCTCACTATTGATTTGTGTCTGCTGAGTGTCATCATCTCCCATCGCACTAATGAGGCCCCGTACACAGCACTGCTCCCGTATTACACAGGTAAAGCCTAATTCATACTTCATAAGAGGCATAAAGTTTGTTCTTGCTCAAAGGGCTGTGAGAACAAGAACAAAGCCTGTTTCGGGAGCCCTGACTTTGTGTTAAAGCGCTGGATGAATATGACGTTTTTATGCTACTTGTGAATATAACAATAATAGTGATTAAACAAAAAGTGAATTTGTGTGGCTGCTTCCTTCTGTGATCCGCTCGCCCATCCCGTATCGCTCCCTTTGTCTCCCAGTGGTCGCTGGACTTCACCACTACAGTACAGCCGATAGACATACGTAGTCATAGTGATAATAGTAGTTTCAATCAGTGGGGGGTGTGGGGACATATTTAATTGGCATGTGCGAGGTTTAAAGTGCAATAATCAGAACCTCATATTCAAATTGATTGGCACACTTTACCATAGTCATTTCCGTGTAGTGAGCCATTAAACACTTTTCAAAGCTCTACACAGCAAGTTGTCCATTATAGCATTAATTGTATAAGTGTCTTTCAGTGTTCGCTGTAGCTAGGTTTGTAGCAGTGGAAAGTAAATGTGGTAGACTAAAGTGGTTTTCAGTAAGCTAGTCATGTGAAATAAGTGTGAGCATCTGTCAGAGGTGTGCAAATTCAGTTTGCAATCAGCATTTAAAACAGAAGGGGGGATTGGGAAGTAGTCCTGTTAACATTTTTACAAACACTGCAACCAAGAGAAGAGTTGTTTTTTTTTAATTATAATGGGCACATAGCGCTTTTCCACCTTCAAAACACTCAAAGCACTTTACAGCTAGGAACCACTCACCCATTCACACACACATTCATACACCAGTGTCATTCACACACCGCCAACTGTGGGTCAGTGGATCAGACGCTCTACCAATGATGTTTAGGTCAAAAACGGGATTCGAACCGGCAATCTTCGGATTAGTGGACGCTCTACACACTCTACCAACTGAGCTACTGTCGCCATAATAGAAAGATTAAAAGCCCCGTAAAAATAAATAAACAGAAATGAAATAAAACTGCACCTAAAATGTACACAAGGTACCAACCCATTCAACAAAACAACAAAAAGTGTAACCTTCTTACAAGATGCATGTTTAAGTCATCCAGTCAACTTTTCTGCTCACCAGCCATATTCAAACATACATAACGTTTTAATTTTATTATCCTCCTCCCTTCTGCTTTAATCCAAGCGAACAGGATTCACTTTTATCAGCAGAGCCACACTTTCCCTGGTTCCTCTGACATCCAGCTGCTATGACACACACGGTAACGCTGCAGGATGAGTGCGCTAAGTGCCCAATTACAGAAAGACTCTCACTAGTCAAATTCTAAACTTTACCACTACAAACACCCCCAACCACACACACAGGGCCAAATGGGCTTTACCCCAATTAAACCCCATTACAACCATTACTGTGGAGCCGCCTGTAATCTACAGTACACCTTTTCCTGTAAGTCATTTTATAGAATACATATATCATTACTGATGTATTTTCTTTGTCCTGACCATAGACTGTAAATATAAATGTACACGGCACATGGTACCTGCGAGCTGCCGCGTTCCAAATAGGAAGTGAACATGGGCTCGCTTCCGGCTTCAATTCAGTTTCTATTGAAAAACTGTGGCCCCTCTCTCTGTAACTGCTGCTGTCAGGCTCATCATTTTACTCTTAAAATGTTCGTATTAATTATTTATTTGGTTATTTTGTTCATAAATCAAGATATGAACATTAATAACAGTCCAATAAGGCACCTTCTTTCCCCGACGTCACTGCCGCTAGCGTTAGCAACAGGTTTGATTGACAGCGTTGCTAAGCGCCTGCTCCGAGCTAAACCAGAGGTGCAGGGGGCATTACCTTCAACAGCCTCGCTCCGGATTGGCTCTTTGGTTGCTATGATACTCACGGTCAGAATTCCAAATATGGAAGTCGGCTCTAAACTGTCCTCTATAACTGCTCTAGCCTCGACGAGCTTCATTTGGCTGTAGGTGACGTCACTCCCTTAGTCCACTTCTTTATACAGTCTGTGGTCCTGATGTATATCATGACGTGTTCAGTATTACTCCATTGTGTGAATAGTTCATAGTGTAAATTGATATTCATTCATTCTTTCAGTTTAGGTTCTTTCAGTTGAGGTATGACTAGCGTTTAGTTGCAGTTGGGATAAAAAGTTAGTATGTAAACATAACGTGAGATGTGTGATCTCAATCAATACATATATTTTTTTATGTAAAAAGGAGCAAGTCTACCCAGCAACATCATACTGCAAGTGGCTACTACGATATGAGTGCTTTCATTTTCCCCATATTATGCGGTTTTGTATTAGTGAGTCAAATCATTAGTTAAAAAAAGAAAAGAAAAAAAAAAGGCTAATAGCAGTATAATTTTCATGGCTCTTTTATGACTGAAACCAGTCAGGCTGCTAAAGCACATTTAATTCTGATGATTGATGCATCAAAATAATGTGTTTCTGCTTTCACTGTAATCTGCAGACATTTAGATGGCATTAGAGATATTACACAAATGTTCTCACTGGTAAATACCATCTTGCTAATCACAGAGGAGGACAAGACAAAAATAACTATTTTCTTGATTTTACTTGAAGTATGAGACTGATGCTGATGTATTAGTTTATTATTATTCTTGTAATATTTTTACTTGGGTGGTTTATGTGTTACCTCATGCTTCTTACAGTACTCATTTGACACTTCACAATTAGTTATTATTTATACATTCAGTCCCTTTGGATTAGAATTATAGAGTTTGTCTATAGTTTTGAGATATTTAAACTTGAAGTTTTGACCTTTTGAATACGTAAAATGAAAATGAGGAAATAGACTCTTGCTCATAATATATTCAGAAAGTTCTTGAAAATCTTGATATAGTATAAGTAGGATCAAAAATGACAGATAGAACCATGTAATTCTATGGGGACGGTTGATTTAATGGCTGCGGGAACATTCTGTACTAATCATATCTTATTGCATTGCAGAGTTTCATAATTTCTATTTCTCCTTGGAAGAGAAGTAATTGTGGCATGACTTTGTAGCATTATGAACTCATCAGCTCCACTAGGGCAGCCTCAGGCCATTGTTTATGATGTTTTGGTCTCAATTTGATGATGTCACTGCCAAAAGAAGGATTTGGGAGTTAAAGTTCACAAAGAGATGTGGCAACAAGAAAACCTCCTTCAAAACCAAATGGAGCCCAGACATTTTTAGCTCCTTCCAGTGTGTCCTGAGGTGACATTTGTGGCATTGCCAGATTAGCAATCCCGATTCAGCCTCTGCCAGACTGGATCAATCACACACTGACACACTCTGTTCTGACAGGCAATATAATTGAATTATTACGATTATTAATATGGCTAGTTAAATATACAAATGCATGAAATTGCTTGTTTTTATGTTTATAATTAAGAGCCCCCTGAAGGTGTTTTTCGGCATGTACACTGTATTCAAAAATGGGCTGCAGCACTTGTATATTTTCTGCTTGACCTATTTATTTACTAATCTAATGTATCTTGGTTAATGGCTGGTAACACCCTGAAGGACTGTGACTATAGTATGTCAAAGTCACAAGAGTTTTTGTTCAAAATGAATTGAAATATAAAGAATAGAATGTTACATGCACAGAATGGTTATTTAAGGATTATATTCTCCTCAACTCTGGTCTTGGATTTATAATCCAGGCGAATGAAAAACTGCAGCAAACTTCTGCGTATGATAACTAACATAATGTGATTGCTAAATATAATCTCAAGCAGTATTAAACTCCTCTCAAATGACATTTGTCAATAAGTGCTGCCTCCAGACTTTTGAGTACGCTTTTAAAGACTGCAACAGCCAATGGAAGACATAAAGCCCATTCAGAGCACTTTAAAGTTTAATATGGCTTGGAAAGAAGGGACATTCTGCCTTAAGGCTTTTGTATTGAGCCCTAATGGAGTATCATCTACAAAATGAAAGTCATCTTGGTGTATTAATGTTTCTGAAATAAAATGTAAGTTGACGGTAGTCTGACTTGTTTCTGTACAGTATATAACAGTTAATATTATTTTATGTTCATGTCACCATATTGTTTATTACTTATAAAAGTTATATCTTTGCGTTGTATAGTATTTACATATAGTAGCATGTAATCATATTCAAAGTGGTACTTCAAAGTCTATAAAGAATTGATTCACTACTGAAAGTTGTGAAAAGCGCTTAGCAAATTGTTGTAGCAAAGTGTTAAAATGTGTAGTGTAGAGTTCATTTGACCCCCTACGAGTCATTTCCAATTTAGCCTGACTCCCATTTGTCTTATGGTGGGGGTTAAAATTGAGAGTCATGAAGGATTTTCCTCATCTAACTTTTCAAGCAAACAAACAAAACTCCAGAACTTTTAACCCTTGACTCCAGAGGGCTGCAGACCCTCACAGAGTTACTATGGTAACCACTGCCCCTCTGCACACAGCTGTGGACCTGTCGCACTGGCAGAATGCAGTGACTGTGGTGGTGTCGGGACTCAGAGGCAATTTGTGGAACCAGGTTTTTTATCTTAAAGCTAAAAACTGCAACACAAAAACTTTTTTTTTTTTGTTTTGTTTTTGTTTTTTTTTGTTTTGTTTTTTTAACTCTTTAAAATAGCTACAAGTTACTCTGAAAAAAGTTCAAAATTAACTCCTAAAAATGGTTAATGCTAATACCTTAACTCCCCAAAAATGGTCACTTTCTTTTCCACTTTCCTGATTGGTCCCATATAGACACTGAAAAAGAGTTCATTTTAAATCCCCAGAGTTGATTTGATTCTGCTGAATTTGCTGTATGAACTCATCATGGTGAATCATTAGGATGTTCTAAATGCAAATGGTGGATGAAGTACTCAATTTTGTTAGTAAAAGTACAGATACAGAGGTAAAAAGTTACTTAAGTAAAAGCAGTAAAGTATTTCACACAAGTGTTGTTAATTTGTTCAAGTGTAAATGTAGTGATATTGATAAAAAAAATAAATAAAATAAAATAAAATAAAAAGATAAAAAATTGGTCAGCAGTAGCAATACAATTTCAAAATTTGTGTATTTATTTTTATTTGCTCAAAGCCGAAGCTTGAACTTGAGAACTTTAGTCAGGTTGTTACCACAAACATGGTTAAAATAACCCCTCAAATCATATGAAAAGTACTTTTTACTTTTTCAGTCCAGTTTAAAAATGTAGCAGAGTAGAAAGTACAGGTACCTGGTCTCAAATGTGATGAAGTAAAAGTAGTATCCACTGTAAAATGTACTTAAGATAGCAGATACAGATACTCTAAAAATTCTACTTAAGTATACTACTTTACTACTTTTACTTCATTACCTTCCGTCACAGCTTTGGACCACTGCAAGTTGAACTAACTCTGCTTTTCACATAATTAAGCGAGTAAAAATCAGGTACAGCATCTTTACTTTTACTTGGTGTCGCTTCACATGTCTTGAACAGTGACATCACACCGTCTACAGCTGGAAACTGGAGCGTGAACGATTTAAACTACATCACGTGGCATTTCTCGGGCAATCTCCACTCTCTCAATGCAAGATTTTCCTCAATTTTCTACTTTTTTAAATGTATTTTCTTCTAGCAACTCAAAACCCCAAATCCCACACTTTGATCAAGTTTGACACACTTCCAGGCCATAATAAGAGCGATTGTGAAGGATTTGGTAAACAAACCTCCTCCCATGGCCTTTTGTCTTTTTAAGTGCACTTCACAAAACAGGAGTCAAATCCAGACTTGCCCTAATTTTAAAGAAAGTCTAGACACCTGTCATATAGCTTAGCACTATTTTGGCTGATGGCAACACAGTTCATATAGTTTAAGGAAAGAAAATAGGAAAACCCAAGAATAGATCGAAGGCATATTCTTCTCTTTGATATGGGAACTAATGAGCAACGTATCTTTTGGCAAAACATTTTACACTGGATGCCCTCCTTGAAATTTTGGCAGTAATATTTGGTCTTAATTGGAAAACTAAAAAGATACAGAAAACTCTTTTGTCATTTTGTCGTGGCCGTAAGTCGTGTCCAAAATTTTAACGAAATACCATTTTCAAGGGCGCCAAATATTCTCACTATGTCTAGGATTCTCTCTATTTTGGCAAACAGGGCCTCGGCTAAACATCAAGCAGAGGAAGCGTCCTTGTGTATATTCATTTGCATTTATCAATGGGGCTTAACATTAACTATATTTATGACAATTGTTGGCAACACAAAAGTATGACTGGGCCACTTGACAGTTTCACTTAATCTTGTTTTTATTCTCACATTTCTATTGGGTCCATGTTTATTTAAAATTGGCAAGACATAAAAAGACGTGAAATGGGATTGATGAAGGTTCTAAATTAGAGAAAGTAGCTCTGCCAAATATTAAAAAACACATTACTGCATAGCCACAGTACTTATCTAGTACACAAAATACCTCTCTAAGAACATTCTGATGGACATGAAACCCACCACTGTATCTCTGTGGAAAAGTGGGCCATCAGTGTCTATTACAAAAGAGCAGCGCTGTATGAAATGTATCTATAAGGGACTACTTCAAAAACTGACAGAATATCTCACCTGCTGCTTAATCATTGATACCGGAAGATTTAATACCAGATCACATGACTGCATAAGGCTAAGGACGAGACGCAACAAAACTGAGACGGGAAAAAGGGCTTTTAGCTGTTGGTGAAAACAAAAATGGAATACACTTCAAGGAAAAGCAAAACTGGATACGTTGGTGACACATTCACAATTTGATAATAATCTAGTAACACATTTTTATACTCACACCTGCACCTGTTTGTAATGTTTTATATGGACTTATGTACTTATTTGTTTTGTTAGTTTTTTGTTTTTTTTTTGTATTATATTTTAAACAGGGCACCCATGAAAAAGAGAGTCCAAGTCCTCTCATGGGGTTCCCCTGTATAAAAAAAGAAGAAGAAATAAAGATTATGTTGGGAGAGAAAAGATGTACAGTATTCAATAAATGCATTATGTTCTTATGGACTGAAGTGAAATCTAATGTATTGCCAATGACGGCTTGACACTGGTCATTTCCAGGTTGTCTAAATAGTCCTGTGTTGACTTATGGCTCTGTGGTTGTTAATCAGAGGAAAGGAGAGACATCACAGAGGAATGTGACAACTAAAACAGGGGACGTCTCCTGCTAGAAGCGCATCATAATCTCTTTAAAAACTTTTATTGATCTGATGGGAAATTATATTGTAATGGTGTTGAGCACCTCCAGAAAAAATTGACTCTGGTGGATTTGACCTTATGGCAGTTAGAAATGGAATTAACTCTAACCGTGAAATACATACAAATAAGATATTTTAACAAACATATAAATTATAATAAATAACAATATTAATGATTTTAAACTTCAAATAAATAGAACAAATAAGACCAGGAAAGTTGAGTTGAAAACCATTGCTAAAAGAGGTTGACTTCATTCAGCACCATGGACAGCGACGGAGCTGTGCGGAAACCAAAGCATGTGCTGGAAAAATAATATAGAAAAGTACATAGATCAATATCTAAAATTGTGCTACACTTTGCTACACAAGTTTTTCGCTAAGTAAAAACATCATTTGCTCTTATGTTTGGGGTTCTCTGCAAATCAAAATTATAGATAATGTTTTTTGTCAAATTTGAAGAACGTCAAACACTTGAAGTTAGTTTACAGCTGTACATTCGTGCCTTGTTTTTCTGAAGCTTGTCGAACAATGTATAAATACGCTCACCCAACGAGCGGGTGATGAGGACTATCACAGGCTGTCTATTCTTAGTCTTTACTTTTATTCTTTTTTTCCCTCTTATAGCTCCTCCAACACCAACTGTCTGTAACCCCTAGCAACAGGCAAACGGCTCGGGCCAAGCTAGTGCCAAGAGGCCAAGGCAATTAGGAGGGAGAGGGGGCATGAGAGGAGGAGAAGTACTAATTGTGAAAGTGAGTGTGAAGCATAATGAGTGGTGAATGAACGTAGGTTTAAAGGACAGCTTATGTAAGTATGGAAATGTGCTCTGGTGTCTCAGACTGCCTAGCCTCCTCGGTCACAGTATTCATGCCTGGTCTAGAAACATGTATTTATTGAAGCGAGATTAGACAGAACTAATTGTACTAACAGAACTATTGAAGTATTGATCAATGCAAGGCTCTTTTCTGACAACTCATATAGATGTGAAAATCATAATACCTGTTCAGGACCAAGGACAGCACCACACTCATACACACATATAAATACAGGTTAAATTTACCTGTTGGTTGAACTTGCCTTGAACTGGCGATGAACTAAAATACATATAAAACTCCAAGATCAGAGGCCAGAAAGCGCATACATTCCTTCCTGCGTCTAGCTCGTGGTATGAGTCAGTCTTGTATCCATGACAAGTGCATCACTCGAAATGAAACTTTTATAGCTTTTTATGGGCACCTCGCTATGAAAATTTAAAGAGCATTTTAAAGCAGAGTGACGCTAGCGTTTGGAGATTTGTGTATAGTTTTACAGCCTTTTTTTTTTAAATGGAAAGATTCAACGACCCCACTTCAGGGTCAAGTTTGAATGATATTAAAACTCGCTGCATTCATCTTAGATATGAAGGGGACAGTCCGTGATGAATAAGTGAAACAGGTCAGCCGTATCAGAGGACCCCATGTGCAATTCAAATAATGTGTCAGACCAGGGGAATTTGGGATATGTGGAAGATCAAGGAAATAAGCTTTCTAAAAAATACACTATCCCCCCAAAAATAAATCCCCCATATACGATATTTTCAACTTTTTCTGTAATAACTCAAATGTGCCTTCATTGAGAGAGGTCCACTATTTCTGGTGGGAGATCTGTCCCCGGCTTGTCTCACGAAAACTTTTCCTGGAATGTTCCACTGTATAGTATAAACTTATCTACCTTTTCTTTAATTACAGTTTGTTTTTTATTGCCCAATACGACTTTAATTACCTGCTTGCCTCCATGTAGTTTGCTAAGTTTTATGGCAGGCCAAACAACATCTCCAAAGAGAATAGAAGGTTTCAGACACTGCACCTAAAAACTTACGTAGTGCCCGTGTAATGATTACTTTATGCCATAACTCCATAGGCCCCACCTTAAATAGTTATTACTCAGACTTTTTCCTGGACTTCTACATCTGTTAAGGTCCGTGAGCTGTGTCCGTGTGAACACAGAAGAATAGAAGGAAGGTTGTGCTACTGATATTGCTGATGTGGCGCGTTGCCAATCTCATTAGCTTAGCATGCAGTGGGCAGTGTGCCCGGGTAGACACTGTGTGCACTTGTGTGTAGGTTCACAAGCCCGTGTCTCCAAGCGTCATGGCCAGTAAATGCCACCACTCTGCCTGATGCCTCCAATAATGGTATTGGAAAGAAAGAGAGAGCAATTGCGAGATAGAGCGAAGCGGATGTTTGCATGGGGAAATGAGTCGCTTGTCCTTATTTCAAAGTGCCAACATGTAAAGAAGGTTAATGTCCGCCATGAAAAACTGTGTTGGAGTGTTGACTAAAGTGAAATGCCTCTTCTCTTGGTAATTACCATTCTGTAACACTTGTCGACGTGACTGATAAACGTAAGTGCTTGACACGGGGAACCTGCCAGTGTTTTCTAAGTCACATGACCTACTCCCCGCTTTCTGATTGGCTGTTGTCGTGGAAGGCCGACACAGTAAAACGCAGAGAGGGGAGAGGATGTAAAGTGAGTGACTGTGTAATTGGTGCTTTGACATTAGCTGTCTATGTGAGTACTCTATCTCACTGAGGTGCAAACAGGAGGTGAGGCTGCTGGGAAACTTGTGTAACACTGTCAGGAGTGGAGAGGAAGGTGGGGCCAGGAGCAAAGTTAGACATATAGTCATTTAGTCAAGTATTTAGGCTTGGCATGGGATATAGTGTAACTGACAATACAGTAAAACTAGCACTATCCCACAGTCTGAATGCTGCACCGGATAACGGAATTAACAGTTCAATGCTATGACACTATTTAAACTGTGTTAAATTGTACATATTTTCTGACATGTAATTTTTTTATGACAACTTCAGGCAGTAATTTTAATATTTGGCCAAACTAACTAATCTCTGAACAAAGGTGAAGGCAATTCATTATTTATTTATTACAATGTAACAAACGCAGCAGTGCCAACACAACCATACTGCCGAGAAAATACTGCTTATTTTTGCCATTATCTCTCGACTAACTAGACTCCACAGTTGCTCTGTAAACTGCAACCATCAACGAATAATCTCACGTTTCTTGTGACTGTGGGGCGCTGCGGGGCACATTTTCTTTCCCTGTCTCTCTTCCTTTTGCCTAATGTGCTGAACTTGACTTGGCTTTTCCACTATTTTAAGTCATGCTTGGAGGGAAATAAAGTTTTTCAGCCTTAATAAGGTGCAGTGCACAAAGCCCCTGGCATTTTAATTAGTCTAAAAATGGCGGCGAGTGTGAGGGGCGACATCAGACCAGAGTAAAGCAGTCAATGTGCCAGGAGAGGAGCAGTGGGACCACTTCAACAGGAGGATCGGGTCTACAAGGAGCAATATTAAAAGCAACATTCAACACACACATTTATATTGCAATTGTAGGATAGGAATTTGGTACAGTTTTAATAATGTAGTTTTATTAAGGTTTGCCAACTTTTGTACAAGAGGCCCCCAGCATCACAACACTCAAAAGTGATTTAAAGGCATGACTAAGATCAACACAAACCTGTGACCACACTTCATAAGAACTCAGTTCAGTACTTTAGGGTAAGTGCAATACATCCATTACTTTAGGGTAAGTGCAATACATCCATTACTTTAGGGTAAGTGCAATACATCCAGTACTTTAGGGTAAGTGCAATACATCCAGTACTTTAGGCTGTGCAATATATCAGTTTATTTATAGGTCAATACACTATAGCACTTTATAAACACAACTCCATTCTTGCCCCTGTGTTTCTGAGTTGTTCCTGCTCTGCTTCTACTCTGCACTGTGTTCAGTCTGCTTGTTTGCTCTTGTTTATGATGCCAATGTGAAGTTCTAGTTGTTTGTGGTCCCAATGTTTGTGATATTGTTTTTGTGTTGTGTTAAATGTGATTTTAATGATAACATCATCGTCCAGGGACAACAGATGGAAATTAGCCTGTGGCTATAATTTGATATATTTACATATGATGCATATGATAAATACATACGTAATATAACTAAAAAAAAAAAAAACAACACAAAAAAAATAAGGTGCTTTACCAAATAGACAAAAGTGAGAAAAATGTGAGTCTCACCAACAACCAATTAGTCCAATGAGTTTACCATTTGAAAGTCCATTTAACCAATTACACCAAATGCCACTTGCCACATTACCCTGGTATTTATAGCCGAATATATAGGTTAGTGTACCTGCCATATTCTGTTGGTCACAGTAATGTGTGTGTGTGTGTGTGTGTGTGTGTGCATTTTATATCGACTATTAGTCATACTTGTTTTCATTATTTTGAGGTTTGGGGTTTTGGCAAATATGATGTTATTTGTTGCTATATTTTGTTCCCAATAGAACTTTAATTGCTACTTGGCCATTGCAACAATGCCACTTCTATTATAACTGCTTCACTTGCTAATACTAGTAACAGCAGAAACAATACATTAGTGTCACACTGTGCAGCTCTGATCACGACTTCTTTGTTGGAGAGCCATGCTTTTTGTCCTCCATTTTCACAGCTGTCACCATCCACCATTTCCCCTTCATTTCAATATTTAATCTCTTCATCCATCCAAGAGACAGATGCAGAGTTGAAACCATTTTGAGCAAAGTGTGGGATTTGGAGAGGGGCCGAGTACGCTGCCATGTCCGTAATGACATATGGGGAGAAAGATGATGGGATAAGTGATTGTTTAACGAAGCAATTAACTCTATTAACATAAATGATCCAGGATTCACACCTGTGGTAGAGCACCTGTCTGGAATCCATCCTGATGCGCAGTGCCCTGGATACTGTCACGCTAACTGAATTAAAATCTCATTGACTTGGCTGGAGAATGGCCAAAACACTCACATTACCACAACATTGAATTATTGTTGGAATATTTCAGAATGTATCATTTTTTTTGGAAATCTAGTCATACAAATCTACATATTTCTCATGCACTTGGTCGGATGTTTTGTTTTGGGATTTTATCAAAAGAGACTGCAGAATTCTTTTAGTGTACTTAGAATAAAATTATGTGATAGTAAGTATAAAAGCAGTATAAAAATGATTTAAAAAGCAAATAAAACAGAAACTTTCTTCATTGCACATTTCTTCTTTCATAGGTTTTACATGAGGCCATTTGTCCAGGATTTAGACTGGCCCCAAGTTTAACTAAACTGTCTTTACATCTTTATGACTACCAGCGTTTAGTCTTATCTCGTCTTATCATTTCAAAAGAAAACGATAAAACACATGGGCTTTGAAATTGTTTTTGCAGACACTGACTTTGCATTAGGCCACAACAGTGATGTAATATCATGAGTGATTCCTAGATAAAGATACACACTAATGGGAGAGAGACGTCCCCTGAAGTTTTCATATAAACCAGGGTAGCTGTAAATCAGGCTTAATATGACAGATTAATGGAGATGATTTCAGATTTTTGTTGCACTTCAGTTGTCGCAATTACAGACCCCAGTGGTATCCGATAAAAATACTGACGCAGAAGCACATATGTACATTTGATATAAATAGTGATACAAATGAATGTAATTATCACTTGGGGAATACGGATTCACATGGCCGGCTTTAATCAGATGCTCCACTCCCACACATTTTATATTAGCCATTTTATCACACTATAAAACAGTGGTGGCTGCTGTGAGATTCAATTTCAGATTATCGCAGATTTGGTTTGTCCCTTAAAGTGCTACCATATTGCAGTACAGAATATCCAGGCCAGCCCCATTCCTGGATAATTCTGTGTCATGTCTGAAAGTGCATCTGTCTTTCAATATATGTAAAAGAATTGCTATGAATAACAAAATCTAGGGTGCGTTCAGTTGCACATCAAGTTTGGGACTAAACTGCAGGTAGAACAGGATGAAAAGGAGGTCTACTTCAGAACTAGACAGGACTCAAACCAGGACAAAACGATTAAAACACTTTTTGGAGGGGATCAGCCTCTGCATGTCGCCATGGAGATGTTTTCCTGAAATGTTAAATGGTATTTAATCGTATATTTGTTTTCATTGCCAGAAATACTTTGAAAGCATGTATTCTTACTGTGTGTGGGCTCCCCTCTCCACAGATCTGAAGCGTAAGTGTGTTTAAAGTCAAACTGTGGAACATTCTAGGCAAAGCAATGGCATCTTCACAGAGACAAGTTGGAGGTGGACCCTTCACTAGAAAAGTTAAATGGGATCTTTACTTCTAAATCAAACTAAATATTTGTTTTTTGTTTTTTTGTTTTATTTCTTAACCTACCACATGCACAAGACAGTAGGTTCCTCCCCACAGTTTGAGAAGCTCTGCTCTGGAGGGACAGTCATAAATAGCCGGCAGCCACCGCAGACACTAATGCTTACAAAACCTTAGCCAAAGAGATCCCCAGCAGCATACATAGAACGCACTGCCCGGAGCGCTGAGGGCCGCTAGGACATGAAAACAGCTTCAATTGACTGGAAGCAAGATTTGGACTTCACTGTAGGGCTCCAACATAAGAGGGAGACAGAGTAAAGAGCAGAGCATGCAAAGCCTCGGATAAGAAGACTGCTTTTTTCCTAGATGCTTAACACCGTTGGATACAAACATGGCTGCTCTGGCTTTGAGCGCTGGGGCCATTTCAGATAGTGGTCGAGATACAGCAAAGGGCAGAGTCACCAGGATGAGAGAGAGAGACACCAAAAGAGTGACGGGCTGAGATAAACACTCCACTTCTTTCTGGGTTTTAAAATGTTGCTCTGATTTTGTGGAAAGCAAATCAAAACTCAGAGCTGCCAACATGAACTCTGTGTTTTCTTTTGACCTATGCTATATAAATAAAAGGACTAGCTATGGATGTACAATATGTCGCGACTGAATCGAAAGTGCACTCTGAATTGGCCCAATTATAAAGCTCTTGTCATCTGTAATGGCCAGGGCGTTAAATCCTATCAACGCATCACCCTTAACAGGCCGGTAGTCATGACGTTAGGTCCTTTTGTTGCACATTTGCCTATGAACTTTCCTCCCTTGTAAATTCACCATGGGAAACAGGTGGGAGTGAGTCTTATTTTGTGTTATGTGACCTTTAGTTTGAGACCTAACAAGTCCTTTCACACTCCCCTCACCTCCCGATCAACACTTAAAAGCCAAACATGCGTAGCATCATTAGTGCGATGCAGGCGTTCTTTTGAGTTGTACATGACGACTGATGTGCCCTTTTAACTTGAAACCTGATATAAACATACAAATAGTGACAGCAGCCTATTGTTTCTAATGATGACATGGACAGAAGTCTTATGTTAGAAACTGGAGACAACGTGGAAGCTGAAATAAATGTGTTCTTAATGAGCAGTAGTTAGAGCACTTGTTAGCCTGAAGGCCACAGGGTCAATTCCCTCTCAAAACAAGTTCTGTTTTTGTGTCCTTAGGCAAGACATTTCACCCACCTTGCCTAGTATGAAGTGTATAAATCAGTGATTGGTGGTGGTCTGAGAGGCTGGTGGCGTAGAATGGCAGCCTCGCTTCCCTCAGTCTACCCCAGGGCAGGTGTGGCTCAAGGAGTAGCTTAGCACCCAGTAGATAATGACTGAATAATAACTACAGTGTAGCGCTTTGAGAGGCATCAGCCAGTAAAAGCTTGTATTACAAGGGCAAGGCCTTATTATTATTAAATAGGAATTTAAGGTGAATGTCCATAACTTTTAATTTATTATTTATTATTATGTTTTTTTAAGAATGCATATTTTTAACCATCAGGCCATACAATGTAAAGGAAGCAATCTGTAATAACAGAATATTTGATACAGTCCCAGCTCTTGCTAGTCGCCAAAGCAGAGCCGAGAATGGAGCCGAGCAGTTCTCGGACTGAAGCGATGGATTCCTCCACTGCCTTCTTCTTCTCAAAGAAAATCTAACACTTTAGTTCAACAGTTTAAAAATCCATCTACAAAACTTGTGGAAAAATGTTTGAGAGTTGGATGTGTACAGGAGGCTGTGTTTGTGGAGCTACACAAGCTAAAAGCAATGAAGAGTTGGCTAAAGTCCTTATGAGCAGGTAACAATGCGACTCTTTCAACTATTTCAGTGAGAAATGTCTAAAATGCATGTGTATGTCAACTGTTGTAATGGTTGCATTGTCTAAGCTAACGGCTAACGTTAGCTGCATCTGTGTAGCGTTAGCTCCATACCATAAACAATGTGTTGTTAGGAATCTAACTGTATGTTTCTGTAGCTATAACTTAAATGTGTAAGAGAAAATACATCACTAAGTGTTTGGTTTGGGGGACGAGTTGAGCCTAAATGTTTGTATTATCTTACTTTTGTCCAGTGAGCTAGCTAGTTTCAAAAATGCTCTAGCTAGTTTCAGAAATGCTCTAGCTAGTTTCAGAAATGCTCTCTCTATTCTCTTTTCCCAAACTTACACAGATTTACTTTAGTATAAACATGGTAATAATGGGGTTTTTTTTAGACCAATGTCTTGTAACAAGCGTTTTTATCCAGCGAGTAGTGCTGGTGCACTGTTAGCATGCTAATTGTTAGCTTTACTGTGATGGCAAAACTCTGCTCTGGTCTTTGAAAGGTGTGGAAAGTGCTTATATAAACTCATTGCAGTGAATAATTGAGATGCTGGGAATGCATTAGCAAAGTGAGGAATAACTTTGGGCCACTGCAAACCTAGTTCTTATTTCACTGTGAGTTCAGAGAGACTTGTATTGCTTCTTAACTAAACTACAACGCTAAGCTAATATGTACATATAGTTACTAATATAAACAATATTGTGTTTTTCCCCCCTTTTTGTGTTTTCACTATCTGACGACCGAGCTGATGCATTTACAGGAAGCATGAGCAGCACAGAGAGACTTAAACCAAATGGATTGTCTCTATTTGCATTTATATGATTTCTACTTTAGATAGTGGGGACTGAAGTAGCACGTGTGTGATACCATCTACCTTAGGGGCCTGTCTTTATAGGCGGCGCAGAGCTAGTTATTGTGTAAAGTGAAGTTGAAGGAACCAAGTGAAAGGAGCATAAAAGCTGATCCATCCTAAAATGTTGCCTTTATAAAACTTACCATAATTCTTCTGCTTGACAATGTGTCATAGAACTTTGAGGCTCACTGACTGACTCATGATTCTATCTATAGGTACCATCATAGTAGACATGACTCACTTCACCTGTCAGTGATTATGGCACCCAAACATTCACTCCATTGAATTTTAACCGATTGTCATATATAATTTCCGCAGTCAGACACACATAAACAATGCAGTTGTTTCCTCACACAGAAGATTCGGCCTCCAGCAATAGTCGATGTAACAAGTCAAAACAATGTGACAGAGCTGACAGTTCAGATTAGAGCACAAGGCCTTAAAAAGACCAAGTGTGTGTGTGCTATTCTACAAGCGTGCGTGTGTGTGCGTGTGTGTGCGTGTGTGTGTGTGAGTGTGTGTGTGTGAGTGTGTGTGTGTGCGCGTGAGTGTGCGCGTGAGTGTGTGCGTGTGTGAGTGTGCGCGCGTGTGTGTGTCTAATCTGACTCACTCTTACAGATAAATGTCAGAGGTTAATGCCAAGTCAAAATCGTAAGAGTGGCCTAAAGCTTGGAGCCTTGTGCACAAATGAATGGAGATCACTGCTCTCCAATCCACAGGACCACAACGTGTCAAAAAGCACAACCAATGACGGAGGACATCGCTGTTCAAAAGACTGGGGTTTCATTCATCAAGGGGAAAAGGCTTTTGCCATAAAACCTTCTTAAAAATTAAATGTCCACTTTACTTTTGTATATTTTTAATTGTGCAATTATGAATGAATAAATGATCGATTCAGTACTTTTGTAATATTTTAATATTCATGTAACCTCACCATTGAGATATTTGCATTAATTTGAAAAACAAAAAAACACTAATTAAGAATAAGTGAACAAAACAGAATTTCATTTTAAATAAGTTGAAGGTCAGACAGTTGTTGCATTTTAATGACACTACTGTAGGTTACTTTAACAAGGTCAAATGTCAAAATGGAATAAATCCTCCAAATTCACTTTCTATCAGTGAAATAAGTAGTTATGAATGTTTAAAGTCCATTATGGCTACCACACTTTAATCTTAACATAATGGACTGGTATCTGAAATAAGTAGGGTAATTTTGGATCATTTATACAGAGCTCCGTAATAACTGTGCATCACTCATCATCTTAATCATCATTATCATCAACATTAGTGGCCCCAGCAGCACAGGCAGCGGCTCGCACTAATGCTGCACAATCATTTGGGTAAATACAAATAGCCCATGTGTAGAGACACAGCGCAAAGTAATTAAAACTTTTTGTTTTGAGCCAAACATAAACAGAGTAATGACTTTAATAAGAGGCAAGAGGATGACATCAATTATACGGAACTCAACAAGTAATGAACGTTAGCTACCCAGACCTATAGATAACGGCAGTAACAAAAATATACACAATGTGCTGAATAGTTCATATTGAGGCAGTCAAAGGCTCATGTTGTTATGCCTTAAACACACAGATTAGTAGATTGTTTTAAGAGGGGACGACCCAGAATGTCACTTTCAATTTGGAGTTAGACTAATCAACTAAAGGGAAATTGTGCTTGTTAATGGTAACAACAACTTTTAATTTTGTTATTAAAGGGAACATTATATGTAAAATTGACTTTAATGAGCTTTTAATCATATCTGCTTACTCAGAATTTTGATTAATTCATGCATTTTGAGTAACCCTTTAGTCTTGTATTTGAGGCTTGAGTGCTCAGAAAATTTTCGTTTTCACCTACCCCCTATCTACTCCCACTTCACTGCGCTTGTGTCACACAGTCATTTCCCAACAATAAACGTGTACTGTGAAATGTCAACATGAATGGTCATATTGAGTTGCCACTTAACTTTATGTAATGTATGATACATTCCAGGTTTTTATGCAGACGAATTGTATTTGGTACAACTCTATGTTTGAAGTGGCAGAGGAAGAGACAGACGGGTGAGTGAGCTGAGCAAACACATCCAGCTGTGATGAAAGGTGAACTTGAATGAAGCTAAAGTACACCGAAATAACAATGTGGGAAAATGGTACTTGCATGCAGACTGGAGCTGGGCATGTTGTGCGCAAAGGTCAAAAAACAATATAATAATGTTTTTTGGCTAAATAGCTCTTCATTTTACCATTTGGGCATAGATATACTGCAGTATTCACCCTGTGCTGTGCTGTTTTGACTTGAATGTGTTTTTCAATGTATCTGGGACCAAGTTATTTAAAAATCCAAATACTATCAAAAGTCTCAGTATTAGCCTATTGTATTATTGTTCTAATGTCTACATTCAAAAACACAGGATCGGAATGTTATTTAACCTTTTGAAGCTGAAACTATTGTTTATATCAGAAAGCCTCTATTCCTGTGGGTGTTTTGTGCTCCTTTCTGCACAGCTCACTATGAGCCTAATAGAAGGCAGGTCCTGATGCTTTAGTCCTGATTCAGACCTGGTACTCAGTCCTCCTATTTAGGTGCAGTCCTAGTTCAAACCAGCTCACTGGTTACTAAACACTTGAGAAGTGAATATCTCCAAGTAAACATAATTGACGCTTGCGGTAAACTCTGTGCATTGCTGCTGATCGATCGCTAATCCTTCAGGCACATATTTAATCACGTATTTAAAGTCACTCTCGGTTTCAGCCTTTAGCGGGCCGTTTCTCCGTGATTATGGACTCTTTTTGGATAGTTTAAAAACTCTGACAGAGTTCAGACTCGTCTCTGTCGCACTATCTGTAAAGGAGGACTCTCTTCCTCATGTCCAGTGCACAGACACAGTGGACCCACCAAAGACCGGAGCAGGGCTCTTTGCTCTTTCCAGGTTTTTTGACTGATACACATGACCTGCGTTAATGATTAATAATTTTTTGAGTTAACATGATGAAATGTGTTAACGTGCTCAGCCCTAATGCAGACTCAGAATGGCAAGATTATTTGGTTAATCGATATTTATTCAGGTTCTCGACATAAACATCATTGGTTGAGTGGTTAGATCCACTGACGCACAGGTTGCCGGTGCAGTTCCAGCTCCCACAGATGAATGCTTTTCGTTGTGTCTTGGGCAAGACACTTAACCCACCTCGCTCTCAGTGTCTGTGTAGACTGGTGTATGAATATGTCTGTGAATGGTTCATTGGTTTAAAGCACTTTGTGTGCCTTGAGGGTGGAAAAACCCTATATAAAAATGTGACTATATATTACTAATTCAATAATTGCTCAGTGATTTCTTGGTCAACCTTTTTAATTTATTTTAAGTAATATTTAACAAATATTATTTTAACAATTTCTTTTTTTTTTATTATAAAGAATTATGCACATCAAGAGGAACGCGTAGAGTACGTTATCTGAAGTGACTGGACAGTTAAATCATGAAGATTGCTTTACTAGTACTAGTCAAATACAGCCCTATAGGTCACAATATAATCATCTGATTTAATGAAGCTGGTTACATATTTGGGAAATTGCATTTCACTTTTGGATTGGATTTCACATGATTGAAATTGGATTTCACTTTTATTTGGTCATAATTTCGACAATTGTGACAAATCGTTAAATTGTTCTCAAATGTTGTCTTGTAGCGTAGCTATGCAGCGCTGGAAAAAAACATATATAGATTCTAAAACTTCTGCAATGGGACAGATAGAGTTACAATAGACTAGATAGGTCCTGAGTGTATGAGAGTAGTCCTCCCAGATATATTGGTCTTGTAGGTCAGTCCCATAGTGGAAATCATCCTGTGACCTTTATGTTGGCTTGTTTTTTTAAGCCTCCTCCTGTTCTTCAACTTTTCCATGTTCTACGATACTTTTTACTTCCCAGCAAGTCTAATCTAATCTGGGGAAGAATAGGCAGAATTGTAAATGTCAGAGGGCTTAAATGATTAGCCGATTTAGAAAGTGACATTTTGCATTAAGTCAGAAAGTCATGGTAGACCAGCTGGATATGTGAATTATGTAACTCAGGAGTCACCATGCGCCTGCCCAATTCCTCTAGCATTATCTCTTCATTTTGATGTAAGACTTTTTGTCATTCATTTAAGTTACTGAATTGACTTTAATACTTTAATGTTACAAACATATTAATCAAGAATACACGTGACATAACACGCGTATGCAGTAATAAAAAGAATAAAACACATCCTAGATTATCATTGCAAACTGTTCCATACGATGGTTAAAATGTAGGTAGCAAAAACAAGTGTGAACTGTGTCTGAGTCATATTCTGCATAATCATTCAGGCCCCTAATGAGCGCTCTCACACCTATTAGCATACTGGCTATCATTATTGTTTTCCTTGTTTTGATTTAGGTCTGAGGATGGGGTTATAAATAGGAGATAAATGATGTCTAAGGCCCCCATTCCTGTTCAAAGATGGATTGTCTTTCCTAACAAAAATGGCCTCTTTACCTCCCTCCTCAATTCATTTCTTTTCTTTGGCTAAGACCTGTATCTCACTATCTTCAAGAGAGTGATTAGTGGCTTTGAGTTGGAGATGAACGGCAGATTGTGGTCCAGAGCTGCTCTTGCGACAGTGTTGGTACAATCTCTTATGGAGTGGCTGTTTTGTTTCTCTAATATAACGCTCACTGCAGTCTTCACTACACTGAATGGAGTTTAAAATAGAGTTTAAAATGTAAGTCCTTTTTTTTTAGATATTTCATGGGGTTTCATTTAACACCAGACTATCATTTTAGCCTAAGCTTCAAATAAAATGCCAATGTACCCACTGATCAATTATTTAAAAAGTAATATTACTGAAAATGATAGGTGCTCTGAGTTTTGTCAGCCCCAGGAGAATGTGGTTACTTCATGTTAGAGTCTACTTCCTCATAATTCATTCAAAACCCCAATTCCTGTGCAAAGGCAGGAATTATGGCACCTTGTGGCATTTTCCCCAATAATGCAGCCTTTAAAATAGTCAGGTATATAGAAAGTTTACTACATGGTTTGAAATGAGAATGAGATTGTTTTTGAAAAGAAAACGGTTTGCCAAATCCATTTATTTCAAACTGCTTATGTCATTTATTTGCAGCAATCCTAGAATACAACTGTTTCCAGCATTACAAAGTCAGACTATTGCTGAACCAAGGACTATTTGATTGCAAGATGAACATTTTTTCTTCCCCCTCTTTCCAAGTACTACATTGTTTGAGAAAAGTACCTTTGTCTTCCTCTGCTGATGCATAGAAATGTTGCTGTAGCATTTACATAGTGCAGGCGTCATTAGGGGCCATTGGCTGGTGTGGAGTGTATGAGCTCAGGGCGCGGCCGCACGCTGTTCCCATAGAGACACTTCACACACAAGCACCGTCTGCAACTTCCAAACAAATACATGCGCAAGTGAGACTGTATCAGTGTGTTATCTGATGGTTAAAGAATGTGTGATCCCAAACTGACGTGCAAAAGATGGAAATTATGAGAGACAAGTGACGGGCGGAAACTTTAAATAGGCAGTAGGTCACATGGTCACCTTTTTATATCGCGCTTTTCCACCTTTAAAGCACTTTACATCAAGGAACCACTCACCCATTCACACACACACACACACTCACACACCAGTGTACACAGACACTGGGGGTGAGGTGGGTTAAGGGTTTTGCCCAAGGACACAACGACAGCATTCATCTGTGAGAGCTGGAATTGCACCGCCAACCTGTGGGCCAGTGGATCTGACCGCTCTGCCAATGTTGTTTATGACGAGAGCTGCATTCGAACCACCAACCTTCGGATTAGTGGACAAACACTTTAAATACTTCAACAACAAATCCTTGAGTGACTTTGCTAAAAGGTTTCACAGAACACAGAACATTCTAGCATTAATTTGGCTTTTTTTCCCTATTAATCGACATTTACCAATTTTCAAAAGCTTCATGCAAAACTGAAATTTGGAAATGTGATTTTTTGCAACTCTAATCTACAAATCTAAATACATCAACAATAATTAAAAAAAAAACAGGCATTAATTCTAATATTTTTCTTAAACATACACGTACACACGCACACACACACGCACACACACACACACACAGGCTGTTATCTGAGAACCGTTTGACAGTTCTATTAATGTCAGCAAAGGGGCTAAAGCAAGGAGAACTTCAATCCCAAGAGTTGCCCCACTACGCCGCAGAAATCAGAAACCTTTGAATGATCAGGAAAAGTTTGCGCGACGAGAATAACACGCATGCATTCACGGGAAATCAAGTATCAAAGATGGCGACTTGGCTGGGTCAGTGGGGAGTAGGCGTTGGAAGTCTGTGTTCAAAGGACGGAAGAGCATTGGCTTTGTTCCTTGTAGACAGCTTTGCGCTCATGGATCCACTATAGTCCGGTATAGGGTGAACGCGAGGATGGGGGGGGGGGGGGGGGGGGGGGGCGGCCTCTGAGGGGGAGCCCGAGGGTGGGGGGGGGGGTGTGTGCGTGTGCTGGCCTCTGAAAAGGATGGATCTTTTATGGGCTCAAACAGCGAAGTGATTTGTAACCGTGGTGACAGCGCTGATATATGGTCACTTTAAACTGTGTGATTGGCTGCACTCAGGTCAGGATGCTTATTCTTGCCTTTCTGTGTTTGTCAATCCAGGGTTGTCTTAGCTAAATATCTAAATACAATTTGCAATGTTGGCATACGGTTTCACACCCCGCCCTACCTGACACCTCATTCAACATATATTATCACAGTAAGAATGCATTTTTCAAGGTATAAACATGTGTAGCAATACATATCAGTTTAATGCCATACTGGGGAAAATTGCTGGCAAGTATGTGACGGACAAATAGTTGTTTGACTTTGGATCATACTAAGGCCACATCAGATAACAGTATACACAAGATTTGAATTTCTATTTATATAATTAAAGGTCCCATATAACGCCATTTTCTGATCTATGTTATAATGTTTCCTCATCAAAAACATACCTGGAGTTGTGTTTTCTTTCATTCACACACACATGTTTAACACACATATCTTACATATTTAGGCGAAGTTCTTCTCTCAAAAAGAAAACACTTCCACCTTGGGATGTCATGTGGTAATACAGGAAGTGCTCCACTATGTTTTTAGACTCCATACACCTTCACTAGAATCGTTTGGACGATTCCAGCCCTGGATTTGCCAATCTCTACTGAACAAAAGGTAAAAGGTAGCTGTTAAATTGAAAACTACCGCTTCATGACATCACAAGGTGGAACAGACCATTTTGAGCTTTGGAGATGTAGACAGACTAATTATAAAGGATTACTCAAACATGTGTGAATCATTTTGAGCTTGGAGATGTAGACAGACTAATTATAAAGGATTACTCAAACATGTGTGAATGAATCAAAACACAACTCCGGGTATGTTTTTGATGAGGTAACAACATTATAACATGGCCTAAAGCTCATAAACTGAATGTTGCGTAATATAGGACCTTTAAATGTGAGTGTTCATATTTTAAAAGAAAGAACGTGCCGAGCTAGCGTTCTAAAAAATAATGAAAAAGTAATTCTGAGGAAATGTCATAATGTGCTATATGTCAACCTGCGCTGTGTCAATATTAACAATTTTCATATAATTGTGAAAATATGAGTAAGCCAATGACAAATCGCTCTGATCAGTCTCTGGGAGCCACTTCTCACATATTTGGTGCAGAGGTGCTACACTGGTTACCAAATACAAGTTGGCATGGTGTCACCCAGCTCCTCAGCTCCTGCCAGCTCCCACAGCAGCTCCAAGCTTGGCCCGGGCCCACTGGAGAGATGCAGGTGAGTTTTGGACTGTCGGCCTGTTTGTTGTGCTAGCGGTAGTTCCAGGTATCACACCTTTATGAGCTGGAGACTCTGTGTTCAAGAACCAATGGAAGAAAGGCTTGGAAAACTACCAGTGTTGGCGTATTGAAATGCAAAGTGTAAACATATGTATAATTTTGGAACAGTTATCGCAACAAGGGAGACAGATGTACAGAGCACGTTTGAAATAATGGCCTAACAGTCTAATGTGGATTTGAACCATAAACTATCTCGTTAAGGGGTAATATACTGACCCTAACTAATGAAGAAAACTGGAACATATAATAATAACAAGGGAGAATAATGTACAGAGCCCCTTTGGAAATTAATCTCAAAGGTCCTACGTTACACAAAATAGATTCTTGTGAGCTTTAAGTCATGTTCAAATGCTGTTATCTCATCAAAACAAACCTGGAGTTGTGTTTTGTTTCATTCACACATGTTTGACTAATCCTGGTCTGGCTATATCTCCAAAGCTTAAAATGCTCTGTTCCACCTTGTGATGTCACAAAGCAGTAGTTTTCAAGTTAACAGCTCCTCTTACCTTTAGTTCAGTAGAGATTGGCAATTCCAGGTCTGAAATTACCCAAATGATTCTAATGAAAGTGCATGGAGTTTAAAAACACAGTGGAGCACTTCCTGTATTACCACATGACATCATAAGGTGGAACAGAGTGTTTGCTGTTTGAGAAGAACTCAGCCTAAATATGCAGGGTTTGTGTGTTAAACTTGTGTGAATGAAACAAAACACAACTCCAGGTCTGTTTGTGATGAGGAAACAACATTATAACATAGATCAGAAAACGCCGTAATATGGGCCCTTTACTGCTACAAAAATACATCGCTATGCATTCTTACTGTGAGGGGGGTCTCCTCTCCATAGATCTTACCTGTAATTTGGCCTATAGCTGCGTTACCTTGTGTCTTTGTGTCCACGGAGAACAATAAAATTAATGGAACATCTCCTTGTAGACAAGCAGGTGGCAGTATCTCAACCAGAAAAGTTACATTGTTCACCTTTAACTCACATTGTAAATATTATTAACTGTCCTGGTCTGGACCTGAACCGGGAACCGTCTCATTCGGGGGTAACAGACCATATGTCATTGCTAACTTTCAAGCCAACCAATTTATGCAGGGTTAGTAATAGATTTTTTTTTTCTCAAATGGCTACATCCTACATAATACAGAAATGTACAAGTCACTTTAGATCCGCTTCACTTTATCCTAAGTATTTCTCCTCCTTTCTCTCTGTGTGTCTGTCTGTCTATCTCTCAATTCAATATTAATTCACTTTAATCTTCTATTTAATTCGGGGGCACTCTCTGGAGTCTTCTTTTCTTTGATCACCCCCCTCCTCCTCCTCCTCTCCTCCCTCTTCCTCTCCACCACACCTCTCTATTTTCATCTACCCTTTCTCCGCTTTTCAATCTCATCTTGTATCATATCTAGCGCAGGTAAAGAAGCCGGGACAAAGCGCTACAGAAAGGGATGCGTTTCATGAAGTAAAAAGGCGATAGGTAAGACCACCGTAAAATGTAATAGGACGGTGGGGGTAGAAGAACAGTGCGGTGTGCAAGGCAATTTTTAAAATGAGAACAGGGGAGTTCATTTAGGGACAAACACACGAGATGGGGCAGATGAAGAGGAGGGGCTTGATGAGAGGAAGGAAAAATGAACGAGTTGAGTCCACAAAAATGAAAAGCTGGGCAAGCAAACCAGTGGAAAAA
>KN469473.1:1563-23050 GCA_000787095.1 Periophthalmodon schlosseri
AGCATCAAAAACAAACCATAGAACAACAACATGGCGTAGCAGCACGGAGGGATATTCAAAGGCTGCGTTACAGCTCTGCAGGCTCTGCTGTTTTTGTCCCCTGACCATTTGAGGAGTTTTGATCCATGTGGTTCTGTAGATTGGTATCAGCTAACTGCATTATTAAATATCAGTGGTGCAAGAAGTACTCAATTTTGCTACTTCAGTAAAAGTACAGATACCACGGCAAAAAAACTACTTGAGAAATACCCTAACCATGACCCTAACCTCTTAATTAAGTACGTACTAAGCCTGAATCTTAATTAACTTCTTAATAAACAATTGAAAACAATTAATTTATTATTGATTAACTCTTTCTTCATGTTTTATTAGAGCTAATTAAGGTGTGGTTATTATAAAGTGTGAAGGCAGATTACGCAAAGGACATTTTTTCCTCACACTATCTAATGCAATTTATTATCAAGATATTACCAACAACACTGCAATTAAAGTCAATGTCAGGGTAGAAAACACTGCCTATGAAGCTTGATAAATATGCAGCTAGCATTCTGTTTTTATTGTCTGATGTCTAAATAATAATCATCTAAAGATTTAATCAGTAATTTTCTCCCGGTATCTGTAGTTTTAAGGATCTGATGGGGTCACTGGTTGGACGTCCGCTTGCATATAAAATGGAAAAGTTACCATAATAGTAAAAAAAAGAATATGCCGATATAGTACTGGTATTTACACTTGAGGTCTTGCAGTGCTTTAAAAGGAAAATCCAGACGCAAGCAGCAAAGATAGTATTTTAACAAGAGAAAAATCTCTAAGTGTCAGTGGATCCTGGGTTGACAGTTGGCGGCCATGACTCTGATACCTGTAAATTGGTGCAGATTGACGCGAAAGGGCCACACTTGTGAGACAGCTCCTAACAACGAGAGCCCACAACATCTCAGGAGGCGCTGACTCCAACCTGAGCCCTTTCTCAATTTAAATCCACAAAAGGTCACGCCGAGATCCGCCTGCCAGCCACGGGGAAAAAAAGACAGAGTGTGAATAATTAGTGTGGGTGTTGCCATGGCGACAAAGTGCAGAGCAGAGCATGGGGAGGGCAACGCCGCATGGGAGGGAGGACTTCCTACAGATATCAGGGCCATCCCCGTGGAGCAAGTCTAAAGAATACAGGAGCTGTCCATATCCAAAAAAACAGCATGTAGCACTTAGCCATGCGATCACTTGCCTCTTAGCAATCCCACAAGAATGTGAGCTATTTGGGCTTCAGTCTTCCTCCAACAAGACTCCTAATGGTCCCATAGAGACAGAGTGGGGTTTTCAATCAAAACACATGTCCACGGCTCAATATGTGCCACTGAAAAGAACAGGAACTTTTAAAAAAGGGATTGAAATGCATTTAAACTGTGACTTACTGAAGAAAGAATCTAGAAAATCAATTAAAAATACTATGTTTTTTTCAGCTGGAATGAATTTTGTAGAGTTTTTTTAATAGAATAATTATGATTTGGTAGGCCTACATATTGTGCAGTAATCATTTGTATTAGATTATGCTATATAACAGCTCTACTAGAGGGATTTGTTTGGCCTAATTTATGACTCATACAATAGCACCACTCCAGAAGCAGCAGGGTGAAAAATAATGAACCAACAGGAAGCCAGCAGCCCACAGTCACAGGGAATAGATCACAATTTATTTGAAAACAATGACAAGAAGATGGAAATCAACGGTACCAAGATGTTATGCAGTAAATTAGGCTAATTGGAAAATTTGGTAAAACACTCTTATTTATACAACAGCAAGGCGCTCACAGTTTGAAAATCTCAAAGGAAGCAGCTCCTCCGACTCTGCAACTCATTTTCGAATTAATACAAGGAGCGAAAGGAGAACTGGAGCTCATTCACACTTCAGATCGCTTCAAATCACTTTTATCCTCTAATCCAGAGAGACCGGCCACAACCACAAGGAAAAAATATATCTTTCACGAATTGAATGTGGCTAACATGATGGATGCTCAAATAATTATAAATCTAGCCACAGTCACTTGCAATAGTGACCTCCACCAATAGATTAAACCTCTCAGTGACACAGAGTAGAAACTGTGCCCAAACCTGGACTTGAACTTCATGTTATTTAACTCAAGTCACCAAAATATTACACTTGCGCAAATTTAAAGAAAAAAATAGTATCTTTAATGACTCCCTTAGGTTGAAATCAGTACCTCTGGGTTTACCATACCTTTCATTCAACTCAAACCGAGCACTCACCTGTGATCTGGACCCCAATGCGGAAGTAGACGTCGGCGTTACTGAGGTAGCGCTCCACCAGGATGTAGTACCACTGCTCCCAAGCAGGGGCAGCAGAGGCCAGTTCACAGGGATTCCACTCCCGACAGTCCAGGGCACTTGAGTTATGCACTGGAGGCGCCCGAGCTCTTATCTTCAGCACCACGGGACAACTGTCGCTGCTCTTGTTCTTCGTGCTGCAGTTTACCAGCTGAACTTTGACCTTTGATACATAATTGGGGATGAACACTCTGCAAAAGCCCAGACACACACAAAGAGATGGTCAGAATACAAATGTGTTCTAGGAGGAGAGCGGTGCTGTTACAAAGCACATAAGATAGGCCTATACCTGGGCATTTACTCTTTGTATGCAGTATGTGAACCACCATTGCAAAGATGTATATTTTAAAGGGTATTTTTCAATGTTTTTAGTTTTTTCTGTTAATAAATTTATTCATCCACCCATTCATCTTTTATCACATTCAAAAATCATTCTTTATTTTCATTAAAAACACATAATTACTAGCTAATACTGTCCGTGTCACTCTTCGGTGTAATCCCTCACTAGTCTAATAAATCAACCAGTGCGCCGGCTAACCCTAGTGGCCTTGAAGTATTGTCAGGTGTGCGTTGGGAAAAAGAAATCCAATTTCTGTATAGTCAAACACACATAATTGACCAATTTACTATTTTGGAGTGTCCTGAGCAACTTCTGAAGCAAATGAGAAAGCAAAGCAATCATCACCAGACACAGGGACGACGAAAATAATATTTGCATTTTTTCTCCAAATGGTGTAATTTGGTAGTATTTCAGTAGGTGGTGTGCAGCGGAATCTGGCTGAAAAACACTGTACTAAAACCTACTTGTAAAGAGCAGATCTGTTGTGGGCGGGTATCATCTGGTCTATGAAGTATCCGGGGTATAGCACTGAGATCCCGATGAGCCTTTGTACAATGAGCTGAGGCTGGAACAGGTATTGGCACTCTTCAGACAGGCCCTGCGGACACAAAATATAACCTTAACATGTGTAAGATGGCTTTTTATGTGTTTGCTCATTATTACTTGGCGTGATAAAACCCATGGTAAATATGGATAATAGTTTTACGCCAGTCAAGCGGCAGTTTATGAAGAAAAGTTGGAAATTACAGGAAGTATCGCTGAGCTCTGAAACATATTGATGGCATCGCACTAGAGAGAGAGAGACTCAATTCTATCTAAAAGGCAAAGGAAAATGCATTTGACCCATTAAACATTGATAAACAACTTAATGTTTTATATGTACGACAAACAACTATTACCTTACTATTGCAAAAATAAGACGAGCTTTGGAATTACCTAGTGAGATGTCATCATTTCGAACCAGGGAGATAAAATTATAAACCACATAAATTGCTAAACTGGGGGAAAATGTATAAAATTGCTGGTAAAAGCTGTAAAATTATGTATTTGTGTGAAATGTGTGTGTCTTGGGCACTTCAAGTATTTTTTTACAAGTCTCCAGTGATGCGTCAGAGTTAGAAAAAGGAGAACGCCTCTGAATCCTGCACGGGAAGCTGTTATCTTTCTAATAATAGCTCTGTCCTATGCTCTGCCACACCATTCCCCTTCACAATAACATTTATGTGCTTGGCTGATAAACTGAGGCACAGTGTCGCACATACAGCGGGCCATGCATGAACCTGTGTTAAAAAGCGTTTTAGGGGAACAGTGCCTTCTCCATCTCATAGAAAAGGACAGGTGTGAATGCGCAATAAGGTCATTTATCCTGTCATCTGATGGCTAACCCCTCTTGCTCCAGCCACAATTACCCTGACATGTGATTAGTTGGAGAGGTGCTGCTGGGTGACCCTTTGATTTATTGCAGCCTGTCAGAGCGAGCAGCATGTGTGGAGCTGTGTTTTAAATAAGGCGCAGCACAGAACAAAGGGCTTGTGTTCCTATGTATTTCAGAGATACAGTGCATTTTTACAGCAAGAAATGTGGAAAATTTCATTATATGTTATTTAATTAATAATAAAGAATGTTGATTAATTGTTATTAATGTAATTGTTAAACGTGTACTATGCAACATTTTTGGTGGAGGGTCTGCTACCTGTTTGTCGTCATGGAAATGTTAGTGTTTTGCCTAAAATATTCTACAGTGTGGTATTAATATTATCTTGAAGCAAGTAGGTGATGCCACCAGGTGAAGTTACAGGTCAGATTTGTGGAGAGGTGAGCAGGCGCACAGTAAAAAGCATGTTTTTCAAGGTATGACCTGTAATTAAATAAATACACAATGCCTTATAGTGGAATATTTTGGGCAAAGGAATAACTTCCATGAAGACGAGCAGATGCAAAACAGCACAACAGCACTTTTTAGGCTTCCACTTTTTGCTAGAATATGTGTTTAATTCGCTTTGTCTATTCGAATTCTTGGCCGTTTCTTTTTAAAGTCAGCGAAAGTGCATTTAGGCCATAGAACAGACGAAGTCCCGGTTGAAACCTTGACTAATTGGATTCTGTTAACTCCTTCACTCAGACCGACCCGCAGAGAATATTCACTTTTAGAAATACAAAAAACTCAGAGGTGCTGGAGAAGTTTTCAGTCTGAAGGAGATACCGGAATTATCTAACGCAACACGCAGTAAGAGCTCTGCAATCTGACAATGTGAACTACAGTTTACCTTTGGTTTTCCAGTTGCCTGTTTCATCATGTAAATCCTCTCACTCACAAATGTCACAGCGGAGCATGCATTTTGAATGAGCAGTTAAATAAGGTGAAGATTAAAAGCTGATAAAAGATGGGCCAGTACTTTGAATGAAGACATAAACCCACGCACATTGGCTGTTCTGACAGGCAAAGCAGAGGAAAGGGAAGAACATTCAGATGTATTACTATTTATGCTCGACTGTGAATTCAACCTGGAAGAATTATTTGTCCTTTCTTCGTTTGATTGTCTGACACTTTGTCTCTAAAGCCATGTAGTATTCATGTGTGTCTACTTCCTGTTATAGGCAACAGTTTGATTTAATATTTTGTTTAAACTTGTAAATAGCTATGGCAACGGTCCTCACTTTTTCACCATTCTGAAAGCATGAATAATAATGGACTAATCAGTGTTTCTCAAACTGTGGTAGATGAACGACTGGCTGCTTCTTGTGGGCTCTGAGTTCTCTGTAGTAAAGCCGGATCTTCCTATACGCAGACTACACAAGTCGCGCAGGGCCCCGCAGCTGTGAAGGGCTCCTGAGTCCCAATAGTTTTATCATTATTGTCTGCCTGTCTACAAGTAGGATAGTTATGGCAAAACGGGGCCCTGGTTTGCTCCTCTGCGAAAATATCACTTTCTGATTGGTTAAGGCCATGTCTCGACCCCTCCCTCCTCCCTCGCTCATAAACACATCTCAGCGACAGCATGAAAACAACATGATGTAAGGCGGCTACACGTGTGTCTCTTGACTTTGACACATGCCAAGAATTTAGCAACTTTAGTCTGCAGTGGGTTATTGTTGATAATCAGAGAAGCTTCTTTGGCCTTTGCTGGACGAGTGAATGGCCCTTGAACGAGTCAGAAATGCACAAATCATGCATAATTAATGAGCTGTGCTAATTTATTTGTACATTTGTGTGCATCTTATATGTATATTAATATATCTGATCACCCGCTGATTATGTACACATTTATTTGACGTTTCCTGCATTTATTGAACATAAATAATGTGACTATGTGAAACCAAAGTGAAAGTGGCAGTGCATAAGTCCTAATCACATTACGATAGAGATGGTGAGCCTATAATATTTATAATGAGTAAATCAAAGTGTTACGTTGAAGTATTCATTTGTAGACCATCTTAGAGCTTGTTTGGGGGCCTGGTGCGCCACTACAGACTCCATAAATGCAATCACACTTTAGCCAAATGTAATAAATTAAAATGCACTAGAAAACAGCAAAAAGGCCTATAATATTCAAAATCTTCTGCCCACTCGCTGATAATCAGAAAACTATTCTGGCTTATTTGTTGCTGCTGTTGTTGTCCTCAGCCTCTATTGTTGTCTCTGTTGTCCTCAGCCTCAGCCTTTGTGCTTCACTGTCGAGGTGACGTGGGTATTACAGATACATTTAGTGCAGATGATGAGCTGTGCATCATGCTGTGGATGGTGAATAATCAATAGTTACACTGAGTGGCACTGAAGTTGGAGGCCCCCCAAGCCAAATTTTGCTTAGGGCTCCCTGAAGGTTAGATCCGACTCTGCTGTAGTTCTAGTTTTAGTTAAGAGTGAATTGTATCCACATGTATGTCATCTTGGGGTTACTCCTTGATTAGAACTTAATTAGTTAATTAATTAATTGTAAGAGCTGGTTTAGTCCTGATTTAATAAAATATAATCCAAAAAGTAAAATAAAATATTAACTTAGGTTGTACTTAATGTGAAGTTTAAAAAACCGCCAATTTAATCTGTGTGTCTCTGTTAGAAGCCACGACCCTCCTCTGCCCACTCTTAGATGCAGCACTCAAAAGTAAAAGCCTCCTCAACCTCTCCATCTTCAAAATGTGTTGTGGAAAGGAGTCCATTGCCTGGAATGAGAAAAATATCTTTTTCTATTGACAATGGGAAAAACACCAAGCATATTTTCTTTGCTAAAGCCTTCACTCCCTGTCTATAGTGTTATTATTACCAATGTGGTGTGTAATCTCTGTTCTGCTTTCTTTGCTTTCAGAGGACACGTCCCATTGTGACTGCTATGAGACTGCCTTTCTAAGCACAATTTACAATAGGTGTGTTATTCTTCACCATTCAATAGAAACTGGTCACATTCACCGCGGTTCTTCCTATTCTCATGGCGCTCGAAAGAAAACCAATTTTTCTGGACACGCTGCACGGATGGCAACTTTTGATGATATTTTTGATTGTTTGTTGCAGGTGCACTTTTGCTAGCCGGTAAAAAAAAATCCACAAAGCAAATTCTGTACCGGTGGTAAATAAATTGGCTGAAAGGGAATCGGCAGGAGTTTAGGTGGTCAAATAGAGAGTAATAGAACCAAAAACGTTGTGCCACTGTTCTGCTGCTCTGAGCTCAGTCACACATTACACAGTCGACGCGTATATAGCTTTTTTACATTCTTGTGTTGTAAGCGAGAGCTAAGTAAGCGTGAAGGAAGAACACTAGATGTAGATTTCATCAAGGTGAAATTACATAACACTTGTTAGCACTCCGCTGATTGAAAAGCAGTACAACAGTGATTCAGGTTTCAGATTTACAGCCCTGACATTTGTATAAAAACATTAAAAGCTTGTCTATGCATTGTGCATTCTTTGCCAAGCCAGCATAATAATAGAGGATGTCATCACTAGGAATATTCCCCAGTGACTATTGAGTAGAAAATAAAATAAAAGCCCTGTAAACCCATAATTTACCTCCTACATAAAAAACTAAAGTGTGTATTTTAAAAAAGGGATATTGCTTTCATCAAGTAAGTTCTGCACGTCAAAGGCACTTTGTGATTTTAGTAATTATGTTGTCATTGCAATTGGGTCAGATAAAACTAATTGGTAACACTTTAAAATAAATTCATCTAATTAGCTGTATTAAAGCGTGAAGAAAGACTTAGTTTATAATGAACAAATACTTTATTAAGAAAGATTCAGGCTTAGTAACTGCATTATTAATACCTTAACTCCGAACCCTAACTCCTTAATTAGTTACTGAATAATTCTATGAACAAACTATTTGTTCGTACGTATGTACATGCACACATGAAGTATCCCCCCCAAACATTACTTCTAGACTCTTGATTCTTATAACCACAAATTTGCAAAATGTAAGCTCAGCAGCTTGTGGCTTGATTATGAAATAATTGCAGAGCACATTAATAGTCATTTCACAGCTTGATAAGCAATTGTATTTACAATAGTGTTAATGCAATTACCAAACTATAATGAAAAGTGCTATGAGCCATGTTCAAACTGTGATCAGTCACAAAACAATTGAGCAATAACAAAAGTTGGTGTAGTGTTCAGCTCTAGTCCTTTAGTTCTTGGTGACTGGGCAAAAAAATAGGCCTGATGCTTCACTTAAAAATAATCAATGTCCACAAAAAGATTCTTCAAAAGTGAAAATTATATTTATTCCAGAGTCCAGAATATATGAAAATAAATGCTCAAACAGTGATTTGAATGATTTGGATGATTTGGATTGGGGATTGAAAACCTGAGAATATCACATTTGTTTTTTATGAGAAACGCACAATTAGAATATCAAGTGTCATTTTTGTCGGTATCGCACGGCCTACTTGTATCTGTGCCGTATTTGTCATCACAGAGCAGGCTTACCTTGACTGATATCTTGCCTTCATCTTTGGGCAGATGCGCCGCCAGGAACCAGTCTCCGGGGAGAGGGCTGGTGACATTAAACGCTCCAGTCGTCCGGTTTGGAAGTGTCCAGGTCAGTGTCACCGCAAAAGATCCTGGGACCACCGTGTCCCGAGGGAATCTGGTGTACAGGGGGTTTATTACAGGTGGAGCCCCAGACCGGAAGTACCTGTCAATCACAAAACGGAATAAATATGAGGCACGTCCCTTTAAATGTGCACTATGTGGCTCTTCTGTTAGAGGGTCCGCTGTCTGCTTGTCTTCATGGAGGCGTAATTGGAGATTTAATGGAGAAAAGTTCCCCAGTATGGCATTAAACTTCTATCTTGCACATACTCAGTTACAGGGTTTTTTATTGCTCAAAAATTAATTCTAGCCATCTACTTTATACAAAATTAATACATAGTTCTTCATGTGAGTGGGATTGCCTCTCCACAGATCTGCCATTTAACTGCTGCTGATCTCCATGGACATATATACATTTAATGCCGCACTACGGAACATTTCAGGCATAGTGATGACTTCATTCTTCATTGTATCAGACGCTCCACCAGAAAACGTTACATAGTGGACCTTTAAGAAGAGAGAAATTCAAGTCTATCGTACTAATCACACTCGTGTCAGTCAAACTAGTATAAGTCACCTCTCCTTATGACGCGCTGTACGGCTGTCAGATAAAAATAGGCCTGATTAATGCAGAATATAGCTAATACTTCTGCAGGAGATCTTCATGCCAAGGCCCATACAATGTTTAATTAGGTTCTATCACCTCGCTTATATAAAACTGTGAGGTACCTCCTATTTTTATACCACACAGGAAGACAGGAAGAGAACAGCAGATTCCTATTCAGTCAAAGAGAAAACAACTCAACCCACGATCCATTTCATGCACTACATTCTCTTGTGCAGTAGCCTGGTCTTACACAGTCACGTTGCGGTTCGGGCAGTTGTCTCCGAAAGTGCCCCCTTGCTCCTTGAAGGTGATGAGGTTCCAAACGGCCATCATGGTGTCATCAGGCACATTGAAGTGGAACAATTCCACACTGGCGAAGGAGTTGAAAGCATTGAGCTTGCGAGGCGTTCGTGTGAAGTACTCGGTGACAAAGAGGCAGTCTGAGGGAGGAGAAAACAGAGGGGGTTGAGGAAAAGTATAAGGCACAGCTCAGAAGCTAGATTAAAAAGAAAATTAAGATTAATACGGTAAGGCCACACTGTCTACAAGAGGATCACTACCTCATCTTCAGTGTAATGACAAGCTTCTCCTTGAACCTGGCAAACAGCCTGGACAAGGCTAGATCATCTCAATATGTGATCAGACACTTAAACACTTTTATAAGCAGCCGAGAGGGGTGTCTGTATGCACACTCACTCTCGTCCCGCATAATGTCAAATCCCGGGATTACATCCACTGAAGGCGCTGCATATAAAAGCACGGGACAAGTGGCAGGTGTAATCTGCCATATTACCTACATGTATTACCTACGTGAGCCATCAGGCAGCAGCACGCCCCTTGGGTGGGCCCAGCTGAGAGGAACCAAGTGAGCCCCGTAATTACTATGGCACATCTCAGATAAGACAGTTAAACAGTGAGACGTGGCTGCAGCGGTGTGGGTGATGGAGCAGTCATGTGTCACTGAAGAAGGTGTCTACAGTCTGTGTAAAGAGCAGGCACTGACAGGTTTGATCTAATGTTTTGTTTAACACTTTTTTCCAGGTAACTAACAGCACACACACCGAGGACACACTGGGGAGGAAAGTGGCAGCAGTGATCAAAGAAATGTGCATGATATTATGTATGGAATATACTAAATTATGCAAACATCACTGCTGTGGCACAGTTTATAATTTTACTTAAAATCAATGAATATGACATGCTGCTGCTACTACTGCTAATAGGGGTGGGATGAGATGTAACCCCCACGAGATGATACAAGACACGATATTGGGTCCACGGAAACAAGACAAGATGAGATTAGACAGGGACTACAGGTGGAAATTAGCACTCATGAAACAACCTGGTATAATGCGTCTCTCCTGTTAAGGCTAATTTATGTGGTGCACTGTCCCTGTCTTATTAAATAAAAAAGTAAGATAAGCATAATTAAATACATTTGGTTGATATGTATTTCTCTTTTGTTGTCGTAACATATTTTTGTATACATTCATGTCATTAAAGCATAGGTTCTTTGGCAAATCATTATCATAGTTATTTCACTCTTCAGCTGTCTAATGTAATCTAACCTATATCGGTTGCAAATTGGTGGCAAATTAAAGCCAACAAAATATCACAAGATCATTCTCCAGATGGACAATTGGCAAAATCGTGTTGCTTGAGATCTTGTCCTAACTACAACTAATCTTCTCCCCCTCTCTCTGCCCAGAAAACCGGCCCATTTTAGTTACAGTCTCTTCAGAATAATTCTCACACTGCCCACCTGTAATGTGTACAAAAAGAGCCATATTACCAGAGTGTGCAATGAAAAGAGAGCGCCTCTAAAACAGCATGACACCAATTTGCCGCGAGTTAATAGCGAGACAGTAAGTGAGCCCACTGTACTAATGCTGTGATTTGCGACTGCACGCTCGTCCATTGCCTTGACGATGATCCAAGCGCAGAGGCATGAGTAAAGATAGGCTTTTCCAATGGGCACCCAGTTCTAATGTATGTCTCCTGCACTATATCGCCCGGCCTAGCACCTATAGGAGCAGAGTGGAATACTAAAAGGCACAGTAAGGAGGCGCAAACGCAGACGGATGAAGCTATCTGGGTGTCAACAGCTGAAGTCTAATCCCAGACAAAGCTCGCAGGCCCTATTTCCCCCTGGTCACGGGCGTCTATTGCGCCCGAAGATATATGAAGTTTCTTTACAAGACGCTTTTTATTACACGTTTGCCTATATGCACGAAACGCATGTCACAAATACTCACTGAAGGTTGTGGGTTCACGTTCACGACATGCACCCTTTGGAAGATTTGGTCGTGTATTTTTTTTTTTTATAAATGTTGGTGTTTTTTCTGACTGCATTGTATTTTATAATGTTTCTATGTTTTATCTGTTTTTTTTTTTTTAATTAATATGAATATTTTATCTGTAAGCACTTGGGGGCTGATCTCTGTGAAAGGCGCTCTTTAAATAAATGTTACTTACTTAGAAGAACGTGCATGTTTTTCTTAATAAGTCTTAAGTCATCCTGAAGATGTGAGACAGGCCTCTACTTTGACAATGCTTAAATCCAGGCTCAAAACAGTTCTGTCTAGCTGTGCGTATGACTGACAGGTTTTTATTCTGCACTCTTCTCTTTTAATGATAATTTTATGATGATTATTTATGTTTTGATTTGTTTGTATTGTGATGTTTATGTCTTTCATATTCTTGTGACAAAGTGGGCCTTTGTCCCTTTAATCTTACCCTAATTTTGTTTATATTCACACATTTGTTCATTCCTTATAATTATTCAGTAGTCAACTAAACACCTAAACATAACTATCCCGGGTTTGTTTTGTTTAGTCTTTTCGTTAGTCTACCTTTAATTTAAACACCACACATACACTTGTTACTTTAAAGATATTTTATTTGGTTAAATGTATTCAGTTCGGTTTAACATAAGCATCCATGCTCACCTGAATCCCGATACGGTCCAGACAAAGAGGGGGCGTGCCCTGTGTCGGCCATTTTTCCAGGTTTGGGTGTGGTCGTGGGCCGGACCATGTGGAGGGGAGAACTGGTTTAAGTTCTTTTTTGTTTCAATGTCTTTATGTATTTTGTTTCAACATGTTTAAGTGTTTATAGTTTATTTTTAAGCACTGTAGTTAAAGGGCCCTCAAAGGATGCAGTTGATGGGGAGATCCTGCTGACAGTGATACCTACAGCACCTGTACAGTAGATGGTATATACCTGGGGGAGGAGGGTATTTAAACCAGCCTGTCTTTCTGGAGAACATCAGTGTAGCCTGGTATGTGTGGGTTTTTCCTTAGTTTTGTTAGTTTCTGTTAGTTGCTGTTGTTATTGTTTAAGTTGAGCACAGTTAATTTTTGTAACTCGGTATTATTTTTTCCACGGCTTACCACGGTAAATCGAAATAAATTTGTCTGGTAAAAGACACTTTTTATGCATGTCTGCCTCCTACTTCGACCACATCGAGCCAGCTTCCCCACAATTCTGTAAAGCACTTTGAATTACTTTGTGTACTAATTGTGCTATACAAATAAACTTGCCTTGACTTAATATAAAATTAGTACCGTGCTCTATGCTATCAACAAGTTAAACAATGATACAACTGCTGAATATTATGCCATGATTTGAAGGCCAATTATGAGGAGTTTGTAATTATTACCCGTGCTGACCCTGATCCTTCAGTTTTTCAATGATCTCAATTAGACTGTATTTCCTCAATGATTTAATTATAGTCATGTTAGTTTTCACCCAAAATCTGTGCTGCACGTCTCTCATTTCTTATTACTATAGTAGCCCTGTTGGAATGCTTTTGTCACAAATGCTGTTTGTTACATCTACAATGGGCCTCAGATTGGAGATAGTCGAAGGAGAGAATGCAGAACAATGCTGTGTGAGAGAAGATGTCAAAGAGGGTTAATTTGAAGGAGAAAGTGGTGACTCAACAATAGGATACTTTTTGTCTGCAACTGTTTAAATACGTAAAATGTAAGTATGTGAGTTTTTAATGTTCATTTTGTTCATATGTGCCTCACAGTGTTTGAGTTTAGTCTATTTTGGTCTTTTTTTAAGACAGAGATTGAGTCAAATAGGGCTGATAATTGGACACACACTTTTTGACACGTCTCGTTTGGGTTTTGACCAACCTCCTAGTGTGAGATGATTTGGATTTTGATTTGGCATTGGTTTAACAACTGGATGTTCTTTCAGCCAGCCACTCCTTTTATCTGTGCATGGGACTGGCACAAGAACAACATGAAGCCTGACAAAACATTAGACTTGAAGAGTCACATTTATGCACCTCAGCTCTACACCGACCAACTCAAACAAAAATATAAATAAACTAGCAAATGAAAGAATATTTTTAAGATACCAAGGAGATCCTAGAGACTGTACTCAGAGAAATCTTGAGGGACTAGCCCTGGCTTTGAACCCACAACCTCGGAAAAAAAGCATCCGTTAATTATCCAGTTTCCCTTTTGTGAGTGTCATATAAGAAATCATTAGCAACCTGAGCCCACGAGGATATCGCATACATTACACCACTGATTAAAAAAAAATGGCATTTGAAAGCTGTCCTCAATGAAAGCACTTTAACGAGAGCCACATGGGTAATTAACCTCACTATAGCCACACGTACTTGTGACAACTGTCTCCAGGTAACTGCATCTCCACGCATTACCATAATAATAATAATAATAACCAAAAAAGGTGACATATCCGACTGTGTAACCCTGACAGCAAGCTAATACAGACATCACGTTCGGAGCACAAAGGCTTCCTCTGCAGCATGTTTGGGAATGCGCTAATCTCTTCAATGAGCGCCTCCCCAACCACTGTTTTATTCAGTTACAGGCTTAATATAGACATAATCCCACTTTTTGTCATCTACGCTACAGATTTACTCAAAGCTCTTTGAAGATGCTTTTTAAACCTAATTTTTTGAGAAGTGCGTGTAAGTGATGTGGGCTGTGAAAACAGTCCAGCGTTTCAAGTGGGGAACTGAACATCACGAAATAATGACATGTTTGCGAGGACATGCCAGTGTCTATAGTTATTATTTGTCTTTTTTTATATCGAAGCCATAGCTATATGTTTTATTCCACCTGCTTATATAAGAATCACAGCTTACATTAAGTATTTCCCCATAGACAAATAAACAGCAACAAGTCAGACAGGAACTGCAACATCCTCCCACGGTTTAACAGCAGCCACAAAATGATCATTACTGAAGACACTGGGCAGTTAACACACTATTGGGATTTCACTTACTCTAATAACAGTATACTTATAAGTGAAAGATAGTTGAGAGAGCACAAGTTGTTATTATGCTTCAGTAAAGTCTGTTTTCGATCTATTGTCTTTTTGTTCACACCCAAAACAAAGGACTTGTCCCAATCATCCAAGTCTACAAAGCAATAGCATAAATTGTAAACAATGATTTAATAAAACAAACTCAGATGACCATGTTCATGAGTAAACTGAGCTGCCCGGTGACATAATGTTTCCCAAAAGCCACGTCAACAGCAACAAGTAAGTTAATATGACCGCATCTTCCCACACGCCTTAGATATGAGCTGGATACATCCCACAACGGAGCACAGCGCTTTATGTTCCTCTCTTATGCTTCTGTCACACAGCTCAGTGCGTGGAAACACTGCGAGACATGGTGTCAAAAGAACAGGTGTAGTTTTACGTTAAAAGAGATTATTAGTTAAAAAATGTGTTGTACCAATTCCTCCAAACTCCCCAAAACTTCTTATCTGATCTTAAGCCACTGCTGACAAGGACAAGAGCGCCTAAAGAGCCCGGAGTCTACACGTCCAGCCCGTCCAGTGTCCGCTGCTAACATCACATCAGTAATCTCAAGACCAGACTATCTGTCAAGCCGTAATTAGTTCGAGTTGTCCGCGTGTCAGAGCCACCGCTGTCACACTGTGGTTTATGTCGTTATGAGTGGCGGATGAAGCGGGACGCGACGGTTGTTGTTGTTACTGCTGGATTTCAGCACCACGACAAAGGAACAGCTCCCGTGAAGCCGCGCGTGCAGAGCGGACCAGAGTGCAGCGGACTCACCTCCGAGCGCACAGAGACAGGCGCACCCCAGCACCAGCAGCCTCGCGCGGCTACATCCCCGGGCCGACCGCGCCAGCTGCCACATCTTTCCGAGCGCCGTGTGTGCGATGGGCTACAGCCCGGCTGCGGTTCTCAGACGCTCTGCTGCTCTACATTTCTTCAGCTCTTTTGCCAACGACCAGCTGTTTGTCCATGACGTAATGAAGACGACGTCCTCCTCGTTGGCTTTGATTTGACAACCTCAATATGTCGGAGCTGCTCATTGGACACGAGGCCCTGTCAGTCTGGCCGCAGTGCGCACGTAGATTGCAGCAGCAGCTCGTCGCTCCGGCGTGCGGGCCACCACCACACAGCGCACACACTTCTGCCCCCCGAGGCTGCACCCCCATACCGGGACCAGGAGCATCTGGCCCGGTCTGTTCCACCAGCATCTCCCCTTGGATAAACTACATTTAATGTGTGTTGCAGCAAAGTCTGCAATGCAGTCTATTTGACTTGCAGACCAATCACAAGAAATCAATTGAGTCCATTTAAATAATGAAACAAGTCACGTGTTGGCTCTCATTATTTGAACAGCTCCAGCACGTCCAGCCTGTCCTCACACTGACAGGAGCTCTAATGTGGACTCTAATATAAGACCCAATATGCAAATCTGTTACGTATACACCAGTACACTGACTGCATGGGACGTCTGTACTGGAGTGTTTTGTAGTAAATTTCAGTACATGATGAAGAAAACACATTTTTATTATTGTTTGTGTGTGGATACACACAAGGAACAATTAAAAATCTGCAATCATTCTGTATTACTCTGTATCCCACCACAATTTGTAATAATAACAATCAAGTTCAAATAAAACCCAATTTCTTAATCACTGATGTCTGTGAAGGACAGTAGCAGATTTGTTTGCGCACCAGTATTCAAAGTAAATGTGAAGGTTCACTCAATGACTCATGGTAGTTTTGTAATGATCGGGTTAGCACCAAACACTGCAGACACAAGGCTGAAGTCTTTGTGAGGATTATTTTAGGTTGTGGGGGACTAGAGCATGACTCATATCTGTCCAAGCTAATTCATCAAGCAGAGAATGAGCTCCTAAATCACAGCGGCTCTAATTTATGACTTAATGAGCCATTAAACTCAAGTGTTAGCGCTGAACTTAAAAGAACAAGAAGACATTTCTTGATCGGTGGCTAGTTGCTTCTTATATATATGGCTCTCCACACATCTTTTGATTCCACAGTCAGCCATTGTGAATGGTCTTTGTTTATGACCAAGTGACAGCCATTGATTTCATTGGATATGTTAAGAAGATCTTTAACAAGCACTTTGCATTGTCTTTCATTAGTATTGACAAAAACAGACATCCTTGGGAGTGAAGTGTCTTTGTACTGAGATAAGAGCTTGCTGTATACGACAGTACTTTTGTGTGAGGGAAAAGCATGGACTGGAGAAAGAAACAAACGGCAAAATAGTATTAGATATTAACCTCACTTTGTACTAAGTTCTCTTGCATTAATGATGTTCATAGCAACTTCCAATAACAATGTAGATCTGTCAAACTCCCAAAAGTATTGTCCCTGTGCAATCCCTCAGTCAGGTCCAAAGCAAATGTTCTGAGCTGTATTCACTCTAAAATACTTTGTCCAGCCAACCAAACTCAACCTTCTTTTGCCATCCCAATTGTATTGATTGTGAGTAATGTACGTGTGGATATGATTTAATGCTCTGTTGTAATGTTAAAAGATGTGTCTGAGGCCTAAATGGGTCAATATTCTTTATATGACACTGGACCATACAGAATACAAATGCTCTTTAATGCGCAGATTTAACAGGTTTGCCAATGGACAGAATTTTCTAATCAATACAGCTAACATTTATGGTCCTTTTACCATAAATGTTAGCTGTATTGTATTGAAACCAGGTCTCCTTAATGTCCCTCTATGACAGAATTAAACTATAAGGGTAAACGGTAATGAGACTTTATAATCCTATTGCATTTTCATGTGTTCCAGATTTTAGTCTTGTATGAGCATTTTCTTATCATTAGGGTCCTTCCCATGAAACATTAAGCTTCATTAAGAAACAGAGGTCATTAGTAGCACAGAGTAAACCCAACTAAACAAGTAGCTTCGCATTAACGCCCCGGGACTTTTAAAGGGCAAACTATTCCAATAACTACATATCAAAATTTGGAACGGAGTTTGAGGCGGATGTGTGTGGGCGGATGGCATAAACCCTCATAGGCTATAACATGCACAGTATTATTTCTGCTCTGACAAAGGCACGGAAAAAAGCAAAAATCCTGTCTTGTTATTCACACATACTGAGCGTGCGAAAAAATTTTTAGGTTTTCATAATGGACTTCTTTGTACTCACAACTGTGGAACATATTTGTTAAAGAATCTGTGGTGCTAAGTTAATATCTGTAGGACTAGACTGGCGATGACTGGCTCACTTCATAATTGATTGGAAAATGTAACTGACCTCAAATATAATACAGTAAACTGCCTTCAATTCTTGTTACCTGCCTGATTTTGCTTGTCGTTGAGATCTAAGATGGCTTAATGGCGCCCCCTAGGAACAAGAATCAGGACTTAGTGACAAACGTATGAAAAAAGCACAAATAGATCACAGGAACTGTGAAAGCACTCGTTTTTATTTTCCACCACTACTTCCCAAAATATGACTTGAAACACTATACAGAAAATTTACAGTAGAAGAGAAACCAATAAGGCACAAGCGTAGAAATACCACGAACAAATCTGGATTTATATTATTAGATATTATTTCAAGTTTGTGCTAAAAGTACATGATAATACCTAAAGTGTATGATTTTACAAATTGTAAATGAGTCTAGTTACATCCTAAAAACTCCAAAATGTGTCTTTTTGGTTGGTGCATTGAGCGCAGCACTGAGACTAAGCCCAAGGACCAGCCGTGTATCAGCCGGATCGATAATTCCATCATCCCACAGCCTGCAAAAAAGCCATCACATTATTAGATGCACATTATGCCTGATTCATGCGAGGCTTCCTGTAGCACGTTAGCACTGCTCTATAATGGGAGACTTTAATCAAGATGCTGTGACACTCATCTTCCTGTTTTAATGCCCTCACGTCTTAATCAAGCACTGTCTGTTTCCTCTTCTCTGCTCTGCTCTCAAGGTCACAGCCAAAGCCTCCGCTCAGCTATAAGTCTTAGATGCAGAAGCTGTATGTTGGCTGTGTTTCAGACTATTCAAAGCAATAATCACAAATAAAAGTATTAAAAACAGGTTTTGTTCAAATTTGAGGAAAGAAGTTATTAGCGTTTCAAAGTAATAACAAGAAAAATTTGCAAACCAGAAACTTAAACCTCATAAAAACCAAGACATTTCATTATTATCTTTAAACCTGCTAATGCTGTTGTTTAGACTTCTACATGGTATTTGTTTAGCAGTTGTTGTTTTTTTCTATCTGAAACGTTAAGGCTCTGGGATGTGCTCAAATTGTTCTCACTCTGACTCACTCTCGCTGAATTTTATTATAAAACATAAATCACAATTTGCAATCACAGAATCTGATTAGATATTTTTCCAAGCTCCTCAACCATAGAAGTAATTTTCACCTCCTATGCACTACTAACATTATTCAGCACAATTAAAAACAACCTCACCTAGCGCTGGAATAATACGGGCTGCCTTCTTCCTCAAACCGACGCACAATTGGTTCCTTCATGGCAGCTTCCATTTCTGCCGAGAACTGATGATAAAGACAGAAGAACAATTAGATAAAAGAACTATTATGTTATATTGACAATTAATATCGATCATATCTGTGCATTCTGACTGACGTCGATATCAGTAAGTCCTCGATTGAAGTGAATTAAATGCTACCAATGTCTAATGCCCCATCTAATAAAGCCGCTAATGCATTCTCAATAAACCCATAACAGCTTTTCTGAAGCAGTCCAATTACACCCACTTGATTTTATTCTATAATCGAGTTAAAACCATTTGACGAGGACAAGTGTGGTTCATAATGTTTATGCTTTTGGCAGCGATTCCTCTGACTAATTTTAGCTGTGGTAATTAATATGAATGATCACCTCCTTTCCCTCGCGTGCCCTCTGATCCTTGGTGATGGTAGCCAGCACAGTGGCAGCCTGCTCCCCACCCATCACTGAAATACGAGAGTTGGGCCACATGTACAAAAACCGGGGGCTGGGAAAACAAAACAGAAATAAATTCAAGAATCCAACATATTACATGGTTATACGGCAAAAATGAGTCTTACCTGTAAGCTCTACCACACATGCCATAGTTTCCAGCACCGTAAGAACCTCCGATAATGACAGTGATCTTAGGCACGTTGGCACAGGCAACCGCAGTCACCATTTTGGCTCCGTCCTTGGCAATACCTCCTGCTTCGTACTCCCTGCCAACCATGAAGCCTAAGAAGTGGAAGTTTTAAAACAGTTTCAAATTTTATTTATTAGAACATATGGTAAAACTTCACGCTAACTACGCCTTAATTAGCCTTAAAACGTGACTGCTTATTTAAGGGGGTAGGGTTAGGAGTTAGCGTTAGGATATTAATGAAGTAGTTGCTAAGCCCGAATCATTCTTAATAAACAATTAGTTCATTATGAATTAAGTCTTTTTTCACGCTTTATTAAGGCTAAAAATAGTGTAGTTGTTATAAAGGGCTGCCAAATAAAATATACTCATGATCACCAACCTGTGATGTTTTGGAGAAAAATTAAAGGAATGTTTCGCTGACAGCATAGTTCAATGAAATGTGTTCCCTGCGAAGACACAAAGCCGTTATATTTGATTGTTTGCTCTGACTGGAGCGAGACATGACAAAGACAAGGGTTACATACAATAAGGCTATGTCATTTAGAGAGAATCAGATCAAATTTCAGCCTGCAACACAGACACTTGGGAGAGCTTTCAACAGTTTAGCAGAATAAAAACTCCAGCACGCGATGAAATGGTGTCATAAAATGTGTGTGCTGTATTGATTTTTGTGGATTAGCTTTCAGAGCATGGCGGTGCCCATGTGAACACGGTGCCCTACACAACAACAGTGATGCTGCTGACGAGATAATCACTGCTCAAACCATCAAATTGAGGTCCCAGAGAAAAATGAAAGTAAAAAATATATTCAGGCAGACTTATAATCTAATTGAACCAGTTTGGAGGCATACAAGTCTGTAATGACAAATAGATTCTTGTGTTATGTTCAGTTCAGCCAATTGGTTCAGTTGGTTTATAAATGAATTTTGTGTTTTGAAAATCATGGTTACTCTGTTATTAGGATTTTGGTCATAGTGCAAACAGAATGTGTATATCCTGTACATACAAATTGAGAAAGCAAAAGTGAAACTCATCAAATTCAATCACGTCTGCTCAACGAATGCAACAGGCTCTGTGCACAGTAGCACCTGGCAACCTCACTGTTGGCGTCACTACTTCCTGTCCAATTTTATCTCTGTGAGGTTGTTGCTGATTCACGCTAAAATTAATAAACATTTAAAGATAAGGCAGTGGACAGGGAGCTGCAGGTGGATGGTGAATACTTCTGCGTTTAGAAAGAGGGACGTTTGTCTCAATGCTAACGCTAATGCTAATTTTGAGGCATAATAAATACTAAAACAACACCACAAACTTAAGTATTCTACATATAAAAATAAATAATGAATTTGAATTTTAGTAGGTTGTTTATTTTATGTTTTCCGATTTTAATAAACGGGACTGTTAGCGCGGAGCCAGAGTGAGCTGCTGTGAACAGAGCCCATCAACTCAGTAAAATTTACCTTTTTGGCAGATTCTGAAAACAAGACTCCATTGTTGCCAATGATGCCAACAGGGTAGCCAAAAACTCTCGCAAAGCCTTTTTGGGCAGATAATATAAGTCAGTTTGTTATTAAAAAAGGAAAAAAAAACGATATTGTATTAATATTTTCATTTTTTGTTTGTTTATTGTTTTACCTGTAACTAGTGTATCTCCGTAGAAAGCCTTGAACTCATCAAATTTGCTGCCATCCACTACTCTGGCAATAACCTGTGATGAAAAGAATGCAGATCTTATGAATAAAGTGACACTTCTTTTAATA
>KN469473.1:23124-37952 GCA_000787095.1 Periophthalmodon schlosseri
GCAAATTCCTTCTTGATCCGGGGACGCTATATCTAACCGGCGTACAGTAATTTGGCAGATATGTGGCTTGATGACGTATTAATCCTTTCTTTACTGAATTTTTTACTGAAGTGTAAAATATGCATACACTGCATTTTTTTTTAAATTTCCTAATAAAAGTGACAACAAAGACAAGTGAATAGCGTACCTCTCTGACATCAAAGTTGCGTTTTAGGTTATCTCCCACAATGCCATAGAGCTCATCTGCAGGGAACAGAGGCGCCTCAGTTGGTTCTGTGGTGACCTAAAATAAACACGTCAATCATTTCCACTGGACGGCCAACGCTGAAACAGTAAAAATATGGGCATACATCCACATTCTTCCTGTAGTTGAGACTTCGAACTGCTTTTCTTGCTAAATGGAGTGCGTGGTTGTCATCTAAAGCGTAGTGGTCCGTTACACCGGATTTTCTATAAAAATTGTACGAATATTGCAAGATGAACAACATACGAAAACAACTTATAAGCTATTTTGTCTTATTGATTAGTTATTTCTATATTGTCTTACTTGCAGTGTAGATCAGCACCTCCAAGATCCTCAGCAGATACTTCTTCCCCAGTTGCAGCTTTTACCTAAAATTAATGACTCAATACTGAATTACTGAAATAAACAAAAAGGTTAGAAATCTATTGACAATAATTTTAACATACCAAAGGTGGTCCTCCGAGAAAAATAGTTCCTTGCTTCCTTACAATGACACTTTCATCCGCCATGGCTGGTACGTAGGCTCCTCCCGCAGTACAGGACCCCATGACGACCGCAATCTGCCACAGGAAATGAAATCGTGAGATGTCTTCACTTCGATAAAATGAACACATCATTTTTGACTATATGTATTTACCTGCGCTATCCCCTGTGACGACAGATTTGCCTGGTTAAAAAAGATGCGGCCAAAGTGATCTCTATCTGGGAAGACATCAGCCTGTCTGGGCAGATTGGCACCACCAGAGTCCACTAGAGAAGAAAAGTGAAATATGGTTTTATTATTATGATTATTATGATTATTAACACTGATATAATGTAAAGTTCAGCTATGTCTATGATATTTACTCACCCAGATAAATGCATGGCAAGTGATTCTGTTGAGCTATTTCTTGGGCACGAAGGTGTTTCTTCACTGTGATTGGATAATATGTGCCCCCTTTGACAGTAGCATCATTTGCAACAATGACGCACTCCACTCTGTGGGAGAAATGGAAAATATAACAGATAGTGTTTAAAATGTATTTTAGAATGAATTAATGGCAATTTGTTGTTTGAACTTACCCTGAAACTCGACCAATCCCAGTGATGATGCCACCAGCAGGCACCTCTTCCTTCCCATACAGCTCATATGCTGCAAACTGAGAGAACTCTAGGAAAGGACTCCTGTGAAAGCAGGTAAATGCACAGTACATTGTTGTAAATTCAGAGTGTTAGATGTAAAATCGTATAACGTATAATATATAATACAGTACCCTGGGTCTAGCAGTCGGTCTATGCGCTCTCTGGGCAAGAGCTTCCCTCTCGATGTGTGAAGTTTTCTAGCCTTTTCACCACCACCTAAATCGAAAAGTTGCATAGACTTACTTAAGTAAAAATACCTTATTTGTGTGAATCTTTGATTCATTGTGTTTACTAAACATGTTTATGTTGAAAGATTATTTAGCACATTATATATACCCAGTTTGATCTTCTCTGTCCGTGTTTTTAGTTCATCAACAAGAACTTTCATACGTTGATAGTTTTCCTGTGGAATAAAAGCCAAATGCAGTGTATGACACAGTCCAGGCAGTTACACAAACATTATCAATATTGACAGTATGACTAATAGACTAATGACTAATAGAAAACAGTATAAAAACTACATGAGATTAATCCATGTTTACATGGACATTATAGGACATTATAGTTATATTTTGATGGGGGTTGACACAAAATGACATTAGGCTAAAACTAAATAAGTATTCTAATATCAGAATGGCTTTACTGCTGATGTTAAATACATTTATACCAACAATAACGCATAGACTATGGACATGCAAAGCTCAAGGCTGTGCATGGAGTATGTGGCTGCTCTTAGCTTTGGCTAACCCTACCTGATAGTCAGACGATTGTTTATCAGGCTGTGACCCCAGTCGAGCCACTGGATCTGCGTGGTAAGGTCGGGCAGAAGTCACAGGCAGCGTCCTGCAGCGGAGCAGCCACGGCCTGAGCGCGCGGACCAGCATTTTCACGTGAAATTAGGCTGAGGTGAGCACGGAGCGACTAGCTTACGGCTAACCTAGCATGGACAATACATTTAAAACAACGTTTTGTGGATGTCTGGACTTCAGTGTGAAGTTCCTCGGTATAGCTGGATGCAGTAAGAGCCCGCTGCTTTCATTAAATAGTAATCTCAGAGGTTTTTCTCCTAAAAACACAAACTCCTTCTCGCTGGGCTGTTGGTAAAGTCAAACAGGACGCCTTGTACCGCAGCGTCACCTGCTGGACATTTTAGTCCATTACAGAAATCATTAACCTCACTGGAATGGACACAAACATCCCTTTACCACGATGCGTGTCTAACAAACCCAATGTGCAACTTCAGCCCTGAACATCCACATATCATTTGTATTCCTGTTTATTCTTGCTGCTGTGTGTCTATCTCATATTTACACGCCAAAGATTCATGATAATTCAGAGTTCTAGCTCAGAATTTAGCTTTGAAGGTTCTACCAACAGTGTCATTATAAGTTATTAAGAACTGAAGTAAAAGTAAAAATGTAGCCTACATGTATTAAAAAGGGACCATTTTGAATATGGTTGAAGCCCTAGACTGCCATCTAGTGGATTAAACGGGCATTAACCAAAAGCATAAACCCACAGCTTCCCTCAGTCAGAGGTCACCTCTTATATTTAGGTTTGGTATGATTTACCAAATAGACTTATTTACTTCAACACAGAGTCTGACACAGACTCCTTAGGCTACTAAACTGGCCCTGGCACCAGCCGCTCATTAAGAGCACTGACTCTTGACCTCGTGTGGCAATAAATGATGATATTAATGAGGGTATAGACACAGACAGCTGCGAAACAATGTCATGTTTATAGCTGATACCATTTAGAAGACAGGAGCATTGCCTGCGACTATAATAGGCTGCACAGAATATGTATTTTCTTGATACTTGTGTAGCACCTCTGGTAACTATATCTCTCTTCCACTTTATCATATAATAAAGCCAAAATTGTTGATAAACGCTTTTGAAGAGTATGTGGATCTGTTTTAAAGAGTTAGCCTAAAAGCTTTAAAAATCCACACCTTCTGACCTGCACGCTTTATTCCAGGTGCATTGGGCAGAGTCCAAACTGAAGAGCATTCAAACCAAGAGCTTTTAGTTCATTTAGTTGTAAGAGGCCTTTTCTCCTCCAACACTCCCACCGATTCTATCAGCATACACAGAGGCAGCCATGACCCCCCCACTCAAATGACTGCTCCTGTTTTCTTAGGAAATATACAATCCTCCACTCTGCGCTGAACCTGCTCCCTCTCACTCATAGCGCTCTCTCTACTTTAGCGTGGCCCCTGACCTTCTCACTGCGGCTGCCGTGAAGAGAGGGAATAAATGTAGAGGCATGAAAAGCCTCTTAGTGGAGAGGGAAAAAAAAGAAATGAATTAAATAAAAATGGACCAGGTAAGACTGCAGAATGGAGAGAGTCTATTGTTGATTTTTATTTTTGTCCTTAATGCATTTATTTATATATCTTTGGCTCAGTGTCTCTTGTTTATGCCTAAAGTGGTATAGGCCTGTATAACATTGTCACAGTGCTTGGCCAAATGGTGGTAATTCAGAGACAGATCAAAATTCAGTGCCTACTCTGGTTTGTTAGACCAGTCCTGCAACGTGGCATCTAAACTATAAATGTAAACAAGAGCTGGCCATGTCACATGATGTGCTGTGTCTGGCCCTCGTTGGTAGTGATAGTAGCAACAGCAACAGCAGTAATGTGAGGTAGAATATCTGTTACGGTGGTTGTAGTAATGTACAAGCTATTTAAAGGTGCACTAAGTAACTTTTCTGGTGGGTAAGTCTGCCACCTGCTTGTCTCCATGGATAGGATGCTTTGCTCGGAATTTTACACAGTGTGGTATTAAACTTCTGCCTCCACAGAGACAAGCAGATGAAGTTACCATGTTTTTCAAGGCAGTTAAAACACCTGTAACAGAATAAATGCAAGATAGATCGGTTAATGCCATACTGTGGAACATTCCAAGTTAACGCAATAACATCTACATCTCCAGGTACTGTATCCTATCCTTTACCACTTCGGTTTTGTTCCTCAAAAAAAATTGCCTCCACTTTCAAGTTTTGTCTGTTAATTTATAGGTCCAAACACTGAAAATAGCCCTCTTTAAAAATGCCACTAACATCTCACACATACCACATCTAAATGTTTTCACGCCAGCTGTGCTAAAAAAAGGAGGAAAAAATCTCTCATCCTCCTCTTTTTTTGGATGGAGATAATGATTCTCGTTTCCAGGCTCAAAGAAGTCATTAATGTGTGACACAGCCTTGAATGTAGCATATCAAAGCTTTTGCGAGTGCGCCCCCGTCCCGCCCACTAACTGCACCGCCTTGTTAAGACAAACATGAATTAAACATCACGGTCGACCTGTAACTCGCCGCCAGACTGTCAGCAGCAGAGGCATCAGATGTTGGGTGGAAAAAAAATGTTGCTTTTGAATCCCTTCAGACTGTATAAAAAATCCTTACAAATCTTTCATCTCGTTGTAGGATCAGTGCCAAATTTACTCCGGCAGATAAAATGACGGACACGCCGCCTCCCTGTGCGCCCTCACCCAATCTCCCAATCTCTTGCACGGATATGATGAGAGTGGCAAGGTGAAAAATGGGAGGAGATGGATATCGCAGAGGCAGATGTGATAAGCAAAATGAATGAGGGCGCGTCGTGTGAGGTCAAGTACAATAGAAATTATGAAAAGAGAGGACTCATATAGCCTATTGTACAATCACATTGGCTGCCTTCACAATCCTTCACAATAATAACAATATAAGCTGCAGCAGTCCCCTTGTTTTGATCCTCTGATTCAAAAAGAAATATTGCCTTCACACTATCATTGTTCTGATAATGGTTCATAAGGTTTGATCTTAGCAACAGGTCGGTTAACAGAGCTGGGCTGCTACAAAAGGTAAAAGATCAAATATGTCCAATGTACAGCCCAGGGGCCATTGTTTGTTGTTATGCAGGTTACATGACAGGATTTCATGCTCTTTCATATCCAGAATTATTATGGCTTTCAGCATTTCATTTAATCTTGCTTTATTTATTTACTGACTCTTGAATCAAATAACACCCATAAGAAATGAGGCGATTTGTTAAAGGCCGTATGCAACTCTTCTGGTGGAGTGTCTGCCACCTGCTATTCTTCAGTTGTTATTGCTGTGTCTAAAATGTCCCACACTATCACATTAAACTTATCTATCCCCATGAATACAAGGTGGTTTTGCCACCCAGGCCATGTTAACCTGTCAGATCTTGAAACCGTGCATGTTTTTCAAGGTATTTTTAAGCATTAAAACACCTAAAATTTGCAAAATGCCAGACAGCCTAGATAATAATGATAAAAATGTATAATCAGGCAATAACATCTCTGGAGACGAGCTGGTGTTGGACACGCCTCCAGAAAAAATACATACTGCTCCTTTAATTGTGTCACTAATAAACAATAAACACAGCTTAAAATAATAGAAAAGAGACCATAAAATTTCAGGCTTATATAACTGAAAGATTGCGACGTTGTCAGATATAATTGTTCACTATGTGCAGTATTCATCAAAGGTTCTGACTTTCTTTACATGCACAGCAGCATATACTGTTGCAGCCATGGTCTTCTCTGTTTCCATGTATCCCATCAAAAGAACGGTCCATCATTTAAGTCTGTTTGAACTTTAGTACTGAAAGTGCTGGAGCTACCATAAAGTCTGCACCCCCACTGCCCCATATGATTTGAAGTTATGCATAAAAGTCTCACAAATGGAAACAGATGGCAAACCAGTTAGATTCAAACATACATGTTTTACATTGTGTTGTGTTAGTATAGAGAAGTAACATACGTCTATAGCATATACTTATGAGCCTGAGCTGAGCTAATTCTACTGGTTCTGCTTCAGGAAGCTCAGTGCTTCAATTTATTATTATCGCTTCTGTATTTTGGATAAGCAGCACTGCCGCTATTTGCAGTTGCCAAACTTTAAGAAACAAGGGATTTCCTAAAGAGATAGAAGTTTCCTGCTTTATACAGTCATTTGACTGACACTTTCTCAGTTTAAAAAGCAGAAAAAGAAATAGAAACTTCAAATCTCATTTTTCTTGTTGAAGCCTAAGTTTGAGCCATTTTAAGAAGTTAGTCTGTTTAGTTTACCCTGCATTGAGAAGAGCAACTTTTTGCTTCAGTAACATATTATGAAGAGATGCTTAATTTGCATGTGTATATTCTTTCCAAAAGTATTTAAAGAAAAAGATGAGTTCATATTTTTGATCCATGTTTTCTGAATGTTAACCTGCTTAAACTATGTAAAAAAAATCTTTTTAGAATAATTTCAGAACAGTCTCCAAAGTGCTCTTGTGTTGGCACAGAGTGGTAATGGCTCTACAAAGTGGCTCTTCACAGATACAGCGTCAGCCAGCTCCCGGGTCACTGACACAGCCACACAGGTCCTCCCATTAAAATTTCATGTGGCAGCGGTGGCCAAGGACAAACAAACTGCCAACATTATTCTCATTAAAGCAATGCACCGAGCCACACACACCTCACTGCTATTGTGTGGTCTGTTTGTTTAAACCACGTCTAGCTGAAAAGTGGGTAATTTGCAAGAGCTAAGTGCACTTCATATAAAATGTTGAAGTAGGGTCCCTCTTTGCATCACCTCCTCTCCCCAGTGTCTATGTGCACTATCATTCACTAGACTCCTCCACAACTCTCACTTGGATCTCCTCATCTTCACCAGTCCAGTGCAGTCCAGGATACAGCACAATAAGTTGAACTGAAGTACCACACATTGCTACTCACCAACACTGTGTAAATGTGTTTTAGCATTTATATTTTGCAACTAATTGTATATTTTTACTCTTTTATTTATTGTCCTTTGTAAATATATTTTTTTCTTGCATTGATACTACGCAAACTCTCTACTGTGTGTTAAGAGTTGCCTTGACAAGTGCATTTATCCACTGTGAGATAACAGTTATATTGTTGGTTAGTTATATAGTTGGTGTAATAATTTGAATGAAACTGCTGTAGAAATGACCATAATGGTTTAAGTAAAAATGTTAAAACTGCACAATGCATTCACAGTTCTAGGAGTGACAAGTTAACTGTCCTGTCTGGATTATTATTTTCCGTTTTCAGTAATAATCCACTTTTAAGATAGATAACAATAGAAGACGTTATATACTGTTTTTAATTATAACTCAAATTACATCCACCTTATCATTAAGTCTGCATGTGTTGTGTATCTCATGCCTGAATATTTACCCCAACAATACAGTTTTACCACCACTGACTTTTGTTCAAGCAATGAATGAGTCTCAGCCCCAATCTTTCGCATGATCATTTAATAAAATCACCACAGACTAGAAAAGGTAGCAGAGGCATTTGTATTGAAGCTCAACTATAGCAACAGGAAGTGTCTTTGACTGTAAGCTCCAAATATCACATATTTGTTACACCTTATGAGCCAGGTAAGGTAATGTTATTCACATCATGTATATTTCTGCTCCTGTCAACTATCTGATTGAGAGACTCTTAACATTAATACCATCGTGTACTTCATATTACTATGGCTGAAGGTTGCAGAGTATCTATTACATACAAAAGGTGGTGTCGGGGTGAGTTGATCATGTACAAGCAGATTGCACAGCATCAATGGCAGCGGAGTCAACGACTGCTTTAAATGAAAACGCATTAAAGCTGACTGGAGCCAATTATAAAAGATAGCAAAGAATACACGCTTCTAGATCTGTGTCAAATAGAAGTGTCCCTTCAAATGGATGATGTTGATGTAGGACTGCACAATATATTGAAAATGTATGTTTTTGTTACATAATGGAAACACAATATCTCATTGTATAATAGCAATAGGACAGCCACTGACGGCCTGGCAACTGTTCACTCTCACATGAATTCAGTAGAGACATATTAGATCGCCAGTACATGCTGAATCCATCCAGCAAAGGTGAGTTATTCAACAACACAGGGACAGTATAAAAAAAAAATCTTAAATGCCACCGTATGGTGGTGCAACAATAGACATTTTGCAATAGTGTTGAAGCCTGTAAACAATATTTTAAAGTGTCTTTGTTAAATGAACACATTATGCCAATTAATTTCCTGCAATGGAGTGAGAATTCAACATGGCTATTGCAAATTAAAATGTGTTGTCAATTATTGTGCAGCTCTGGATGGTTGTTTTTAATGTAAAAATAGCACAGTAAAGAAAATACAGTTTTACCAGTGCCATGCATCTTACAGCATAACTGTAGCTATGAGGATTAACGTGCAAGTGTAGAACACAGCAAAACAAAGAGCGCTTTGGTCCTGCTAACATCAAAGTGGACCACAGAGATAGTTACAAACCGGACCAGAAGATGTGACACTGTTTTATGTTCATCTGCTCATAATGGGGCTATTCAATGAATCCATTCCCAAAGTTTCAAAATGTACACTGAGAACGGTAATTGTAAAACCATTTCGACAACAAAGTCCATCGCATTTCCTGTTTGTGTGGCTAAAATGGAGGCAGAAGCGCGCAGAATAAAAGGCACTGTGTTACTTGTACAACACCAGGAAATCCGAGAGTCCACTTTTTGTCTTTTCAACTGAAATTTCACAAAGGGAGGAATGGTTGACCTCTCAAAGCCAGTCTGACAGTTGTGTAGAGTAAGCGTCGACAACAGAAACTGTGGGCAGAGCGACGTTGAATCAATCAGTAGTCATAGTTTGTACATGTCAACAGAAGAGTTAAAAAATCTTTACAATAAATAAAAAAAGAGACACAGACAAGCAGGTAAAAGACACAACTTTTAAAAAACACAAATTAATTGACAACTGTAAGTGCAAAATAAAGTTATAATAATTTGCTTTAAGTTCAGTTAAGTTAAGTTCAGGTTAAGTTACCTTCTTAGCTAAGTTCAGGCTTTGCATTGTTAAAATATAGCAATGCTTGGAATGTTCTTGTGTAATGGAAGATAATAGCTTTGTGTACCTTTTGTACTAAATATTTTGAAATAAACAAACTTAACTGGTTGGTAATTTGAGTTTTACGAAGTCCAGAGTTGATAGTTTTATAGTTTATACCTTATATTTGATAATTCAAGAAATGTTTACATAGCTTTTTTAAAAATAATACCGGGCGACCGCTCAGTAGTGTGTACACTCTTGGTCCAAGGACTGAATAAAAAGTTGCTTTATTAATGGCTTTTAAGGCAGTGTTTCTCAAAATGTGGTACATGAGCTCCTTTAGGTGGTACAAGATTTGCTTTAGGTGGTACGCGGACTCCACTGCAGTTCTGTTATTTGCTGAGTTGATTAACTTTAATCCACATTTTCAGTCTTTTGGGTTAGTCATTGTTTAGAACTCTTAGAGAAATAGTGTAATTATATATTTTAGAGCGCACTTAGCATAGATCAAACCTAGAATGGTCCTGTTTTAGACCTGTTTTAGATTTGGTGGTACTCGCAAGCCCAAATATTTTCTTAGGCGGTACTTGGAGTGAAAACTACTGCTCTATAGTAAAAACCTAAGCTACTGTAGTATGAACAAGTGCATGTTACTATATAGAGGCAGTTGATCCAATACGTAGCTGTAATTTTGTAATATTAACCAGACCGGCCCAAGAAGCAATCAAATGAATAATCAAAACCTTAAGTGTAAACAGATAAGACAATCTTGGTGTGAGGTACAACATACAAAGGCAATATGACAACACTTAAAAAATAAAGCACAAATTATTAAACATTGTACAAAACGTAGCTTTGCCTTAGAGTAAAACTGAAGAAATACTGGGTAGTGCTATGCGATAAGTATCCTCTTCTCAGTGCATTTGAACATTCAGTCATCATTACAAACACTCAAAGTAAAGAATGGAAAAGAAGTCTGTGCTTAGGTCTGCTTTCCGGTTTTAGTCCATCATACAACAGGAGTTTACACGTGAAGGTCCACTTTGTTCCAATGCATTCACGTCCACTGAAACACATTGTAAACTGTACAGGGGGCAGAGGACACGTCACACATTGGCTCCTAATAAATGACCTCGTAGACAGTGGCTTTCTTATCTCCGGATCCCGTCACAATGTACTTATCGTCTATGGAGATGTCGCAGCTCAGCACTGATGAAGACTCCTTTGACTGCAATGAGAATAAAAGGTGGTTAACAACGACTGGAGCACTCTTCGCCTGTACAAAACCCACGAGAGGAGCGAAAGCTATTAGTCTCAGATAGATGTGCGAGTACTAGACCTGTTTGTAAGGACTTGCTTCTTTCTATTAATCGATTTTCTGCTTATTTCATATGTAATAACAAAGAGCATTAATCATTGTTAGTCTCAGACAAAAGACAGTGTTTTTTTTTTTTTATTTGTCCTTGGTTAAAAAGACAAAAAAAAAAGTATGTCAGCTATTGGTTTGCATTGAGTTAAATAATGTAGTACAGTCCTTTTGTGTTTACTTTTTTGTTGTTTTTCTTGCTGTTCTTGTTGTTGTTTTGTTGTTTCATACAGATTCGGTAAATTTATTTTATCTTAATCTATTTTTCAAGAATCTTTGCTGTTACTAAATGCCGGACAGACAAGACTAATTTCTCTTAGTGGACAATGAAGTTTATACACATTCTAACATGAAAGCCTATCCATGGGTTTCAGAATGATGAAGAAGTAGGGCCGTTGCCATAGCGATTAACAAATTAAAACAAAATAGTATGTCTTTTGAAAGGAAAAAAGCCCTCAAAATGTTGCATATATCAAGAAGCTGAAGCCCATGTACGGTAAATGCTTTTGGACAGCAATAAATATATTACAGACCTGTGTTTCTTCAACAAGTTTTACCTGAAAAATGCTGGCCCCATAAGGTGTTCTCCAGGCGTTGAGAAGATTGTCCTTTCCGGTGCTCACGAACCATTTTCCTGAAGAAGACAAATAGGTCATAATATATATCCTACCATTAGATGCCACAGACCATCTATTGTAAATGAGTGAGGTGATAATCACTACATTACTCATACTACAATAATACCTTCATTTTAAAAGGTGAAATAATCAATACTAACTACAAAAATACTTAGGTACCCAGGGAAATAGCACTCTTTTATAAAACAAAACACACTAGTAATTAAAGTTGGGCAATTCATTTAATTTTAATAGAATTTAGATCTAATTATTTCAGTTTTAAACCAAGAGGTCTAGAGCCATTCCTCTGTCAGTAAAAGTATATAGTTTGGAGCAGAGGTCGCACTATGGAGAAAGAAATGAGATTTTATTGTGTTGAATGGCACAAATTAAAGTCCAGCCTTACTTGTACTTGTAAGTATTAGCAGTAGTAGCAGTAGTAGGTAGAGGTCATACCACCAAGTATATAGTAGCATCAGAATCAGTATTAATCCCCAAAGATCCTCAGCTGCATTAAAATATCTAAAAGAAGTAAAAAAAAAAACAAAAAACCTACATCTTCTCTGTTCTTACCGCAGTGAGCGAATCGCAGAGACAGCACACAGCTCTCGTGCAGGTGGAGCTGGTACTTGTCGGGTTTGGTCACATGTAGAACCTCCACGTTACTGTTCTCCATTCCCACAGCCAGCCACTCTCCAGTCGGACAGTAGCCCAGAGAAAAGATCTGCAACACAATATGGACATTATATTACAGTAAATACACTGTCAATAATCAATAACCCAAATAATCACTCCAATTATTACTGACTCATGCCTAACTTGCCAATTAATGCTAAACATTTAATTTACCTACTATATAACACAGCAACAGTTACTTAAAAAAACCCAGACATTTAGTAAGATATTACACAAGAGAATGCAGAGCATCGGTAAATAGCTGATATTACATTTGATGTGCTGTTCTCAGAGACCTTGGCACTGTAAGCTTTCTTAAATACAGTACACACTGGCCTCCTCCTGTGCACATTGAGCTTGCGAAATGGGCTTTTCAGGAAAATTGCTGTAATAGTCTATTATTGCTGCTCTTCTCCTTATCGAGAAAAAAAAATCAAAATTCACTATTATTATGGTATGTGAGTTGAAGCTGGAAAGCCAGTGTTCAGCTCGGCCTTTATTGTCAGCTAAACGCTGTGAGCTGAGCCACTGAATGACTGCAATAAATCACAGCCCAGGCGTGTGTAATCACAAAAGTGTGTGACTGGTCTCGCAATGCACCATTTACCCCAATCTGGGCCATTTTACTTTCCATCACAAATGTCGCAAAGGGAACATTTGTGAGAACAGACTTGTAAATGTAACTGCCATAAAGAGGGAGTAAATCTGATATTTAACTATCTTAAACTAGAGCAGGATGCACTGTGAGACAAAAGCGTACATTAGGAGTCGAGCTTGTGTTTGTTGTATTCACCTGTGAGGTGAAGTCGTGCTGCTGGAGTTGCCGACCTTCTCTCAGGTCCCAGGAGCGTACAGTGTTGTCCAAACCGCCGGTCCACAGCTTAGTGCCATCATTAGAGATGTCTATACAACTGGCCCCGTCAGTGTGACCTTGAAACTGCCTGTACAAAACAGGTGATTCACATAAAGAGACTGGAAATAGATTGAAAAGTCATATAAAAATATTAATAGAGCCTAGATTCTGTTCTGTAGTTAAGTAAAAATTTATGAGACTAATAAAGTGATGCTTGTCTTTGTAACCTAATTGTCTCAAATAATAATTTGAGATTTAAATTGATATAAATACAAGCGAACAAAAGTTTATGAGCCGCTTATAACTTTACTATGAACATAAGCAACTACATCATCAATCATTTGTGCATTAATTTGAGTAAAACATTTAATGGAGAGTTGTAACTTTGTTCAGTGGAGCAAATCCAACTCATAATTGGCAGAAGGGGCCATACTGTGACCTGATGCTTCATACCTGACCAGTGTCTGGTTGTGCAGATCCCACACTGCGATGTTCCCGTCGGAGCAGCAGGAGAAACAGACCTTGGAGTCTGGGCTGATGGCCAGAGCGTAGCAGGCAGGTGCAGACGAGGTCAGCTCTGCCTTGATGCGCGGAGTGGGAGCAGCCAGATCCCAGATGGACAAAGTACTGGCCTCGCCCCCCACAATCAGAGTCCGTCCATCAGGGAGGAGGCGACAGGAGCGGATGTAGTTATCCCTGTTCTGTTACAACACACAACTCACTCACGAACCAAAACAAAAAATACTGGTATTGCTGTATAAAATGAAATAAAAATATCATAATATTTTGTCACAATACAAAATAAACAACCTTTAAATTTGAACAACTGAAGCTGAGCAGGAGGTGTATTTGGCATTAACTTAAGTAAGAGGTCTGTGTAAGAAGCATTTTAGCGATAGATATATGAGCTGTATTATTCTAATTATTGCCGGGATCTCAAGCAACACTGCATAAAAAGACTTGCGCTGCATAGATTGAGAGGTCATTTGCTTTACATATTGTCAATTTTGATGATAAAATTCAGTGAAACGACATTTATGCATCAAGCGTTTTCCTCTAAATGCTACCAAATGCCTTTGTACTTACAAGGCAGTCTAGTTGAGACACTGGGGTTTTGTTTCCTGGATGACTGATGTCCCACACCTTGACGCAGCCCTTCCCCCCAGTGTAGACATGACGGGTGGGGTTACTGATGGTGACAGCGCACACCACCTCTCCGTGGCTGAGGGTATTTATCTGTCGGGCGTGACGCGGGATTCCAGGACCAATCAGAGCGTCCGGAGGGAAAGGGACAGGCTGCATCTGTCCATCGGCGCTCACATGGAAGGAGTAGGCCCTAAACAACAGATATATGAAGACATTCAAAGGTATTATGAGTTGATGTACATTTTATTATTTATTTTATTATTCGAAGACACTTACGGTTTGCCCCCAGGGATGCCTGACAGGTTTGGAGGAAGGCCAGGAACGCGTATGTGATGATGAGGGTCAAATCCCACCTGCAGCAAAGACATTTGAAGCGTAAGAACATCATATATAAGCATAAGAACATATTGTATTTGTGAAGTTTTTGACACACTCACATACTTAATCATGTAGGCATGTAAGTAACTAATAAAACATAAGGAGAAATATTGTTTTTTGTCCTAAACAACAGCTGTGCATGGCATCTGTGTCAGTTACGTATAAAAAGTCTTTAGAATTTTATCATTAGTAAAAGCAGAACACCACTGTTGCCATCTTCTTGTGTACTGAGGACAGAGGTAGTTTGGGGCGGTAGTAGCTCAGTTGGTAGATGATCTGATCTGAAGGTTGGCAGTTCAAATCTCAAAAACATCATTGGTATAGTGGTCAGATCCACTGACGCACAGGTTGGCAGTGTGACTCCAGCTCCCACAGATGAATGCTGCCATTGTGTCCTTGGCCAAGACACTTCACTGCCCTCGGCCCCGGTGTAGAAAAGTGCTAAATAAATGTGACGATATACCATTTAAATTAGACTTAAACAGTAGCTGCTACCTTCAATACCAAGATGCAGCTTATCCATCTCATTAAGTTAGTCAAATTGAGGGTTGAAATGATCAGTATGAGTCATGTGAATGGACATAACACACAT